>VNJS01017705.1:11260-294194 GCA_008042575.1 Drosophila watanabei | reverse complement strand
CGCCCCACTTTTCCCCCCCCCCCCCCCACGTTGCACCCCAATTTTCCCACGCCCTCGAAAACTGCCTGGAAAAGTTGTTTAGTTTTTAGTAGAAGCAGCAGCAGAGGCAGCACCAGCAGCAGCTTCGTGGTCGTTTTTTAGTTTTGTAGTTTTTAGATTTTGGTTGAATGCATTTTAATAACCAAGTGCTCAAGGTTGGCACTTTTGATGGCATTTTATTTAGTTTTTTTGTTGCTTCTACTGCTGTTGCTGCTGATGCTCCATTTTCTGTTTTATGCAGGCGACAACCACCCCCTCCTGGGTTGCAGCCCTCTTCAGGGGTCGTGGCACAGGTTGTAACTAACTGGGGTGCTGCTGCAGCTATTAAATCCTACAACTAGCTCGTCTCCAGTTCGGGCTGCTGCTGCTGCGGGCAAAGTTTTATTTAATGAAATGCGGCAAATATAAAACCCAAAAAAGCAACAAAAAATATATACAGATATATATATTTATATATGTAGTGGGGAAAAATTCGAAAAAGAAAGGGAGAAAGCAGCAAACCCGCAACAGCAACAACAACAAACAAGCCCAATAAACATTAAAGGGAAAACTTTACCTATTAAAATGCAACGTAAATTTTCATTTTTTTCGTGTTGTATTTCGAGTTTTTTTTTTGTTGTGTTCTTTGTGTGTTTGCTTGTTTACTTGTTTGTATCTGCCGTATTGGTAAATGTGTTTAAGCCGATTGACCGGCTGGTTGCCTCGCATGTGATGTGCATGCCCAAGCAGGAATTAAGCCTGCCCCTCGGCTAGTTCCTGCGAGTGTGCGTGTGTGCGTGGGTATGCGTTGATTAGTTTCACCCACACGGGCGCAAGGACCAAAAGGATACCTGAGTGCGGATGGGTGTGCGTGTGCGTGTGCATTGTGCAACTGCAGTTTGTGTTTTGATTAGTTAATTACATTTTATCTGTGTTTTTGTTTTCCGCATTTATTTACATACGCTCCCGGCTAGTTTTAATTAATTAAATAATTGCCATGTAATAGCCGTGGCAAATGCACGCCACATGCTGCACGCTGCATGCCGCACTCTGTGCAAATTCAACGCACAAAGCACGCTCTCCCTACCGGAAAACGTGGAAATTGCACGTGAAAATCGTTCTGTAAAAGAATGAGGAACCTAATCAAATTAGGCCGGCGAGTGTATCCTCTGATTTTGTGACAAACAAAACGTGAAAGTAATTTCAACGCTTGTGGCTTTAAAAGTATTAGCTAATTGATATGGAATAATATTCTTTTACGGCTCTTTACGTCGAAACAATAGAGGGTTGCTTTGGGTGCGAGGGGGAAATACCTGTTAATCCTCTTAAAAATATTAAAAAATACTTATTTTTAACATTGTTCAAGTCCGCCTATATTTTTTTCTAACAGTTACTTGGGGTTAAAAAGGGAACTTGTATTAAATTTAATTTTAACACAGGTTTTGTGGTGAGTCATAGTTTTTATGTTTATTCAGATACATGAATCTATTCACAATTAATTTGATATTAATTTAAACTTATGACACAGAAATCTCAGGTGATTTTGGTTGGTTTTTCTGTGTCTAATTGATTTCTGTGATATTTAATGTGTATTTCTTGTCAAAGAAGTGATTGAGTTTTTTTTTTAATTTTATTCAGACTTATTACAAAAGTAGCTTAATTTCTAGTTACCTTACTATAACAAGCAAAAGAAGCATAAAATTTATACAAAATAGTGTTCCAAATTTCTATACTTATATTAATTCTGTAAAATATTTAATTTTGTAGTTTTTGTTGATTAACTGATTGAGGTTTTTAATTAAAATTTAGAATTATTGTAAAAAAACCCAAGCAATCCTGTTTCCTTCCTATAACTAACTAACTAACATACAAATTCCTCAAAAATAATGTTTTTTATAATCTAGGCATACATACATTTCTTTAAATTTAAATTAAATTAAATTTGTCACTACTTCCGGGTTATAAAGCCCTAAGTTCTTCACAGATTAGTATAGGAAAAAATTGTTAAATTTCCAAATTTCTTTCACACAAACCGAGGGAATTAAATTCCGTAAGCCTTTCATTGTTTTCCATTTACTTGTTGTATTCAATCTTCCAAAGATTGCCAACATTTGCATAAGCAATATTAAATTGTATGTTTTTGTGTGGAAATTAATCGGCTTAACTTTATTGATGTGGCGTCCTTACACCATTTCTTCGAAAGCAGACCCACACATCCACCACTGGCCATTATATTTGATGCACTATAAAGGCATTAGAGTTTTGCAAGGGAGAAATCCAATGCAGGCAATAATGTCCTGCACTAAATGGAAATCGAAATGGGAATGGAATCAGAATCAAAATCGGAATCGAAGGCGGAATAGGAATAGGGAACTGAATCAGGCTTCTAAGCCTTTAAAATCGAATTGCCCAATCGTCCACGCTCCGGTTGCCTTGCCGCAGCAAAGGCAACAAAATTTAATACTTTGCCAAAGTAAATAACCCACCGAGTGGCCATAACCCAGCCCCAAATCGTTGGCTGGAAATGCGATTCCCCACGCATAATGCCGAATGACTTCATGAATCCAATAAATTAATAAACTTTTCGAAATTCGCTGAGGTCACTGAGCTTTTTGGGAGCGGGAAAACATGGAGCGGCAAGCGGGACCAGGAGCCCACCTTTCGCCAGGGACCAACCCATTCGCAGCACGCCCACTTCAACAGCTCCACCAAGGCACATTAATCATTGAATTTTTGGTGGCCAACTCCCAGGAGAGGCCACTGAGCTGGCAATCCGTACACGAACACACATACACAATATACCCACAGCACACCCAACACCCCAAGAACGCCGCCCCGCGCGTGAATAAAATGTACACAAAAATGACTTATTGCCGGTCAAACACCTTTCACCTGCGTCTGAGCCGCTCCGTGTGTTTTCCACTGTGTACGCGTGGAAAACTCAATGGGGCGGCGGTTGTGCTGGTGGTGGGCATGTTGTGGGTGGCCCTCAAATTAAATATGAAAAAGTTTTTCCCACCGCCAAAGCCGCCAACGAAAACCGCCGAGCCCCAAACACATTTAAAAGTGACGCAAAAACGCATGCAGGCGGCAGCGGCGGCGAAACTTTGGCATTAAGTCTCGCAGCCAGGACAAGTCAATAAATTCTTACTCATTACTTAATGGGTATAGATGGCTGCGTTTCGTGGTCGGAACTTTGCCAAAGTAATGGGATATTGCCTTGGTGATTTTGTACAATAATGCACTTTATTTGACTCTTAAATTACGCTCAAAGTGTATACTTAATAAATGTTTTAAATATATTATATTTTTCAGAAGCCTACAGCCACAAAAAGGGTTTAAAAGGGAGTGTTATTTGTACATTCAAGAAAAAATAGGTGCCGAATAAATTAATATTTAATTGAAACTGATTTGTTAGACAAAGAAGAACAAATAAAGAAATCAATTAAGGGTTATTTTTTCTAAAAGCTATGCTTTTTGTTGACTTTGAGCTCGGTAATAAATATGTGATAGTGAAAATAAATCTTTAAAGTAATAATTTATCGATTTAAAGGCCTGAAAAGATATTTGGATTAAGGTGGCCTGAGTTTGAAGGCATCCATTTACCATTCCGTAGAATATTTATTTTTATTTGGCATATCCTTGCGCGAGTATAGATTCCTGTGAGACTCGGAGCTGAGCTCTCCCAACCGCACGTACTCTGGTTTAATGGGAGTTCCTGCAACTGTGCTGCGCAACTTAAATTAGAATTTTGCTTCGCTCATTTCCATGGGCTGCTGCCGGGTCCTGCTGCCAGTTGTTTACCTTATCACAAAATTAATAAATTTCAACTTGCTTTAACGCGCCTTGAAGTCCACTTGTTTGTCTTGGGCCCCCTGCCTTGACAATATTTCTCCAGTTTGCGCCATAAATTTGTGTATTTGTATGCTGCGACCGTTGTTGCTGCTGTTGCTGTTGCTGTTGCTCCTGTTTCTGGCCGTTATTGGTCCCCCTTTGTTTTTGGGCTTTCATTTTTTTTTTTCGGCCAGGACTAAACATATTTTCAGGCGGCCAGGACAGAGGGAGCCTGTGTCCTGTGTCCTGCGTCCTGTGTGCGCTGTCCTGCGGTTGTTGCGCCTAAAAGTAGTCAAATTGTGCGGACTAATAAATTTTGTTGGCCGTTGTTGTGGCGCTTGTTTCGCTTTTTGTCTACCCGCCACACCCACTCCATCGTCGCCCTGGCCATCCTGCTCCTTGCTCTCCCTGGCACCAAATCCCCTTCTCCAAATTCGGGGGAATGCCACTCCATTTGCCCTGAGCTGCCCGCCGGCAATTGCTGTGTGGATGTGGATGTGGATGTGGATGCTGCTGCCGTGAGTGTTTTTCAAGCGGGAGAGCACATCCTGGCACATCCTCGCCGGGCGCACCTTGTTGCTCCTTGCTGGCTGTAAGCTTTTACCTTTTTGAAATGACATTCATTGGCTTTTACGTGTTTATTTGGAATTTCATTAAAAATTATTAGAAGCTGTTTTGTTTTCGTTGCTCTCTCCCCGCCCACGTCCCGAATTCGGTTTGGTTTTGCTGCTTTCTGTGGGTTTTGTGGGACTTTAGCCCGTGCCCGTGCCCGTGGCCGTGGCCTGTGTGTAATGGCGCTTTCATGCTTGTGAATTTTATTTGAAAATTTCTTGCGTTCGGTTCGGTATCGTCGTCGTTGCTGTTTTTGGTCGTTGTTTTTCCGGCGGCTCTCCTTATTGCTCCTTTTTTTGGGGGACAGCATTTTAAATTTGTGCATACTTGTTGGCTTTTGTTTGGCTTCGGCTCTGGGCCCCCGTCGGATTTTGGCTGCAGGCAGCCAGGCGTCGACATTTCGACGGCGTTTCTGTTGTCTGGCTATAAATTTTTAATAGATAATGTGCGGGGGGAACGGCGTCGTTGGCCATGTGAAGTGAAGTGGGCCGTGCTGAAGCCGAAGCCGTAAAGCTTTTAATCGTCGCTTATTGTTATGTAGATTGTCCTGGCTAATGCCACGTTCTCTGTCCCTCTTGCTCTTAGTCCTTTTGCCAGCAAAAATGGCGCCACGTGTTATAGTGTGTGTGGCTTAAAAATTTCTGGCTTGCCCTTATAACTGTAATGCATAAATTAGCCTTTTACAAAGTCATAGATGGTAACGAGAAAGCGCGGCAGGGCGGTGCATTTGCGGCTGGGGCGCTTTTAATTTGCCTGCGTTCGTGCGGTTGCCAGTGTCCTTCGCCCAGTGTCCTTTAGTGGGCTCCCTCGGCCCTTGTCTTTGTCTGTGCCTCTGCTTGTGCCTTTTAGCTATCCGTTTGACAGGCTTATTTTAACCCATTAATTATCACTGGAGTTTGAAAAATCTTTCAACTGTCACTGGAATTTCCAGAGATTTTCAAGTGAAACATTATTTTCTGACAGCCTTGGGATTAAGGTAATAATTCTATTTGAAAGCTTTAATCTGTATTTGAAAAGAGCCTCGAATGCAACATAAACTTCCATTTATTGATTTGGACTAGTTGTGCAATGACTTGTCATGATTTCCTTCCTGCCTTCGACCATCAAACGTGGCAGTTAGATTTAATGGGTTAAAGCCGGCTGAGCTGGCTCTGCGCCTCATTAAGCCACTGGCAATGGCACTGCATAAACTTGGCTGGGAAAGTATGCTACAGTTTGGCTCCCACTTAGCGCGTCTGTTGCGCAAATTTTCGATTGTTGAGTCGGCACTTCATATGCAAACTGAACTGAGAACTGAGCCAGGACAGCAGGTCCTCGCTGAGCTGCAATGCCAGCTGTATGTTTATGTGTGTGTTGTGTGTGTGTGCCTGCGATGCTGAAAATCTGGCATTTGCTGCTTTTGACTTTTTAGCCAGCACACGCACACGCACATGCACACACTCGCAAAGTTCTGAAGCGCACTTGGCAAGACATGAATGCGTAATAACCAAAAGCGGAAGCAAACAACTATAAAGTCATGGCGGGGGGCGGTGGCGGGGCAGAGAGAGGGAGAGGAGAGGTTATACCAACACATATGCATCAAAAGAGCTAGAAAAACAACGGGCAAACAATGCAAATGTATTTAGCATAATGAGACAGGAGAAATGTGCAAAAATGCAAACATTTGCGGGCAGCAAGGACGCCGGGGATGGGAGCAGCCTGGACAAGGATATGGACTCAGGACTCGGGACTCAGCAGCCGGCTCACACTTTATGTGTGAACGCTGTTCCGCTCCGACTTTGACTTTGCCCCCTAGCTCGCTATCTCTCTCTCTCTCTCTCGCAAATGGCAACAACGTTTCCATCTCATCCGTTTCCGCTCCTGCTACACTCTCTGTGAGTGTGTATGTTGTGTGTGCCAGTGTGTGGATTTTCAAAATGAAAGTCATATGCCAACTCATAACTCAGCCTGTTGTTGCAGCATGCCCCTGTCGTTGCCCCTGTTGTTGCTCCTTCGCTTCTGCAGAAGTTATTTCATTTGGCATTTCAAGTTGGTTGGCATTTGAATGAAGTCATTACGAAGGTGGCAGCCAGAAGAGTAAGAGTCAGCCACTACTATATGAAGACAGAGGGGTTCAAAATAATAGAATTTCTTCATTTTTTCTTGAATGATCAAGCGGAGTTTTTATACTTAAATCATATTGTCTTGCATATGTTTTTTGGCTTCCTATATTATCATATAATATTATATTTATGTTTTAAATAACTAGATATTTCTTACAATTAAATAATAAAGTGTATTTCACTCTTTTAAATTAGACTTCTCTCATTTTTCAAGTCTTCGTCATCACATCCTCTCCCTAAGTGTGGCTGCATCTCATAAAGCCTATCATTCTCTCTTAAAACAGAATATACTAACTTACTTAAGGATAAATATACTAAGCCTTCTACTCACAAAATATACCAATTATACAGTTATTCCAATAAAATATATTATTAATTTATATTATATATTAAATCTTATTTTCTTGAACACTGCTGTACACGTACCCATATGTCTGCCAGCAAGGGATGTGAGTAAATGTGCCTGCTTACATTTTTTCGGTGCTTATTTGTTCGTTGGTTTGCCTGCTTCACGTACTTTATTGCCAGGGCAGTAACAATGAAAGCGTCTAAATAAGCATTGACTTGAAAATACCAAGCAAACTCACTCGCACACACACACTCAAACACACGCCAGGACACACACAGGAGAGCAGAATGTAATTAAAGTTGAGTTGGGAACTTTTGCTTTTATTCTTATTTATTTATTCATTTTAATTCCCAAAGCGTTTAATTGGGTATATTAGTTAGAGACACTTGAAAAGCTGCTAAACCATTTACTATTATTGATTTTTCGATTAAAATAGTTATTAAAAATGCATAAGATATTTAAACATTGAAAGTTACACTTCTTAACGAGTTGTTTGGATTGTGATCCCAGCTTTTACTGGGTATCCCGCAGTCGACAAGGCTCATCTCTCCTTTATGTAAATTGCGACTTTAAAAGCACTTTCAACGGCTTGAACTTGGCTAAGGTAGCTCCCAACCGCAATTCCCCAACCCCTTCCGCCGCACCCCCATACGCACCGAACGCATTAAAGCAGCTTAAAAGTTCGTTTCTCCTCTTTTTTTTCACGCACGCAACCTGAAAAGTATGCAATGCAAAATGTACAGAGCTAGGGGTAAG
Source organism: Drosophila watanabei (assembly GCA_008042575.1). Classification (NCBI taxonomy): domain Eukaryota; kingdom Metazoa; phylum Arthropoda; class Insecta; order Diptera; family Drosophilidae; genus Drosophila; species Drosophila watanabei. Next base: position 286,523 of record VNJS01017705.1, on the reverse strand, counting down.
GATGAGGGGGAGGGCGAGCTAAGGGTGCGGGCGGGCTGAGCAAATACAGGACCCCCTGTGCTCCTACTCCCATCGCAGCTCCTTGTATTTGCATGTAAGAAAAGTTTTACCACAGACCCAGACAAACAGACAACGTGAGACTTACAACTCCTCCTCCCGAGTCCTCCCGGGTCCTGCCTGCCGTGTGTGTGTGTGTGTGTGTGTGCGGCAGTGTGTGGAAGCTGCGACATTAATGCTGCGTGCGTGTAAATACCATGAATCTGTTGGCATGTAAAACACTTTTGTTACGCCCAAAGCCAGCCAGCAAAAACCAAGGGGAAAAAGTAAAATATATTGTTGCAGCAATTTGTCAAAAAAATTTGCTCAACTTATTGTTGCTCCTGCAGCAGAAGCAGGAGCAGGAGCAGCCAGAGCTGGAGCAAGTTGCAGACTTAAGTCGCATTTGAAAGTTGGCCAACTCGGGCGGCGGCAAGTTGGCCAAGGGTGCCGCTTATTTGTGGTGCAATTATCAAAATTAAAAAAATTCACACACGTGGCTGGTGTCTGCCGGTCTCTGGAGGTGGGTTTGCGTATTTTTATTCGACTTTATTTTTTAAGAGCAAACAAATATTGAGAAGTGTGTCAATGTGGAGGAAGGGAACCCAAGGACTGGGGCCTGAAACACTGCAAAGTCCAATCAAAGTTGAGAGAGCAGAAGTGCGGCCGGCTCCCGGGTCCATTTAATTTATGCGCCGCATTCAAATTTATCACTGGGCGGGCATCTTAATGGTTCATTAAATTCATTATTCGTACGCCGCGGCGTCGAAAAAAAAAAAGTAATAATCAAATTGGTAAGTGGAAAGTGGAAGTGAAACGGCACGGGGGATGGGGGGCAACGCAAACAAACGAATGAAATAAAATAATGCACATATTTGTGTGTGTACACATGCAGGGAGCTTCGTTTCAGTTCGGTTCTGTTTCCATTTTTTTCGTTTTTTCCCGCCTTATGTCTGGGGCTGGTTTTAATGAGTTTTTCCTTTACGTAAATTTATTTTCATTTGAATTCTTTTGCAATAATTTCAGACGGCCGCGGGCCCAAATGGCTTCGAGGCGTGCACAAAAATGCGATTATGCATTCATTAACGAAATTAATTGCAGACAAATGCAGACAAAGAGCAATTACACACGCACCCACACGGGGGACTGCTACGTGTTCGTTTGTTTCGCAGCATTGAAAAATATATCCCCGCCCAGATTCGGGTTCAAAGGAGCAGCCAGTCCCTCATTCCCCTCGACCAAATGCTAACCTGTAGCTGGAAGCTGGAAACTCGGCTAACAAGCATATCCAAAACGGACCGGCTTAGGGACTTAGCATGTGCGTGTGTGTCTCTCTCTCTCTCTCTCTCTCTCCCTGTTTGTGTGTCGTAAGGAGAACATTACCAGGGCTTTTATCGTAAATGCCAACATCTTTTGCTTGTAATTTTCTGTTTCGCTCCCAACACACTCGCACTCGCACTCGCACTCGGATTCGCATTCGCATTCTCATTCAAATAATAATGGCTGCCTTTTAGTTGTGCAATGATTACGTGATGCCTGCAGAGCCACACGCACACATGAGCGAGCACATCCATTAGATATGAGATTTTTGTTTCTGCTGGCTGTCCATGGCCTTGTCTTGTCTTGGGTTGTCTTCTGTCTCGTGTCTCGTGTCCTGGCCATACTCCTGCCCCTCCCCCTTGTTAACCAGTGTGTGTCATACAGTTTTTGACTCTAATAACAACACGCACATGCAGAAGTCCTCGCACCGATGGATATGCGATTTTTGTGTGCCACATAACAATGCACATTGTGATTTCGGTGCGCCATCTTATTTGTCCTGGCACAAAAAGTATAACAATGCTGCGTATACGTAATATTTTCTACTTAGCTTGCCGACCCTAAAAAAGTAACGGACAAGCTGAAACGATGGCTGCTTCATCGTTGTTCCATGGCTGCCTTTCCCCCCCCCCCCCATTTTGTGGCAAAACTCTTCATCTTGGCAGCTTGTTAGGGATAGATTACGGTTATATTTTAGCTGCAACTGCAGGAAGCACAACGCAGGAAGCTCTTTTAAAAATAAAACAGACAGGGAATAAATTTAAACTGGAGAATATGTAGAAAAATCCCACGTTAGCTATGTAGATTAGAAATTGTATGTTTATTAGAAATTGGTATTAATTTTCCTTCCCTAATGGCTATAACTAAAATTTGAAAATTTTTTAAAAATGGTCTTAAATCCCTCGCTTCCAATTAAAAATTAATACGAGTTCCCTTAATAAAGCATATCAAACGTCATCATTTCTGAGCCCTTATAGAAATGTCCAATTATGCAGTTTTCCCCAATATTACGTATACGCAACGTAGTGCGTCAAATGGGCATTAATCTGGCTTGATGGCAACTTGATGCAGCCGAATGAATGCCAGAATTGCCAGGGGGTAAAAATAAAAAGGGGTTTGGAGCTGGAAACAATAGGATGTGCCACCGTCTGTCAGAGTCAGAAATGCAGAAAATGCTGAAATGCAGCGCTCAACTGCAGCTTAGACCGATGATGAGTCTGCTGCTGCTGTTTCACTGCAGCTGATGAGTTTTGAATGCGTAACTGCCGTTGAAGTAAAGCCGTAGCCGTAGTCGAAGCTGAAGGCTTGGCTAGACATTGCCAGATACTTTCTTGTCACTGGGGGGTCCAAGATGTGAGCCCCCACCACACTACCCCATGCAGGGGAGACCCCATGTTCTCCGGCATGCGTGTGTTGTTCTCCGCTTAGCCGCTTTGCTGGTTCGTTGAACGCATTTCTCATTTTCATGTCCATTTCAGCAAATCCTAGTCATACGGCCACATGAACGTATTTGTCAACTACAAAGCAACAGCACCCAGCAGCAGCAGCGGCGGCAGATGCAATAAAAACAACAAACAAACGGGGGAATGACAAACAAAACAACCAAATTAAAAAAGTACAAGCTAAAAAAATATCTTAGGGGCATACTTAGGGCTTGATTTTTGTAGTGCTCTGACTTTTTGTCTTGTCCACGTGTATGTGTATGTGCGCGGTGGTGCGGTGAGCGGCGTGTGTGTGCTCCCCTCGGCTTAAGCGGACAGTTGAAGCCTGCCTGCCTTGCACCACCCCACCGAGAGCCACCTCCTTTCATATCCTTTGGCTTGCAGTCGCGCTGGTATTTTGCATTTGCAGTTTCTCATTGCATTTGTAAGCTGATATGCGAGTCCTTCTCCCCGCTGTCCCGTTGTCGTCCTTGTCGTCATCGTTGTTGTTCTTGCTGTTATTAGTACAGTTGTTGTGGTTGTCATTGTTGTTGCAGTGCTGTTTCTGGTCCTGTTTCGGTTTGGTATGGTTTGGTTTGCCTTGGTTTGGCACTGCTGCGCGGGAGCATAATAGTTTTGTAAGCTCCCTCTGGGGCATTCAACTATATGGCGGGGACTCCGCCTGCAACTCCGTCTGAGACTGAGACAGAGACAGAGACAGAGGCAGGGACAGGGAGGCGGAGAGAGACACAGGCGATGTCTGTATTTCCCAGGACAATCTTTCGCCACGAGTGTTTGTACACTTGTGTTTGCACCCATCAACCCCATCCGCCGAGGCAAGACCACCCAGAGGAGCAGCGCACCCATACCGCCCGCCCGCTTGCTTTCCACATTGTGTACACAGTCGTATTTGGGCAACTGAGGACAAAAGTTTCCTTGGCTTTACAGCATCAACAAGCAAATACAGGCCGAGAGCAGGGACACAGGGCGGTACTCCAGTTGATACAGATGAGTTCAAGGAAGTGGTTCCATCATTTCAAGAAATTTGACTAGCAAAGGGATCACAAAATACACTAACTAATTAAATACACCTGCCAATAAAACGGGCTTCTTTAATTTAACTCTTAGTTTATGTAAACTTTACACAGATGACATTCATTTAATGGTCTTTTCTTAGGTAAACATCTTATTAACAATAGTTTATGTAGTAAATCAGTGTATTGTCAAGGTATACTTATGTTTATGAGTTCCTAGTCCTACAGGTTATACTCAAATATAAATTTTAAATTGTTCATATCATTATTACTATTATTTTAAACACAACTGTTGCTAAAGTTATAGGTATACATAGTACTACGCACTGGCAACGAGCGCTAACAACAGCGCTAGTTGTTGATTTTGATATTCGAAGGAAAAAGTTGCCCATGCAAAGGAATGTGCTGCTTAGATGTTTCCAGCAGCTCACCTGGGGAGCGGAAAAGTGGAAAATCGTACAGGAGGTGAGGAGGAGACCAGGAGGGAATGCTCTAAAGCGGCGATGTTGCATGCCAGTGCAGCGTTAGCACAAGACATTTCTCCATAGTTGCTGTTTAATCTGAGAATTGCATGCCCTATCGACGTAAAGCCAACAGCCAGGCGACAGAAACAAGGGAACTGTGGGGAAATCGGCAATCGGTTGCTATTGGAATAATTAAGAATCGGTTCTGGGCGACTCGTTTCCCGGATAAATGCATAAACTTAATGCCGCCATGTGACAAGGGGCAATTACATCAAGTGGTCTTGCTATTTTCTACACTTAAGGGAATAGAAACCTTGACTTAGGTTCTAAAGTCTTAAATTGCAGTGACTTTTTTATAAAGTTAAATTCTTTTAAATTTAAAAGAATGTTAACTTTTGGTTGAAACAAAAATTAATTAAAAGAGTTTCTTTTGACGATTTTCTTATACACTTTTCCTTATCACAAACCTTATGTACTTTACCTCGAGCAACCTCGGAGTCCTTCTAATCCACTTTTTTTCCTCTGTGGCTGCATTTATCCCATTGTCTTAAGTTGCCCTGAATCTTTAACTTCGGCTTTAAGAACCTTGCCTCTCTGTTACTTTTGAGGAGGAGGCACCGGCCGTCTGTGCATCTTTGTTTATCTTTAAACTCGTTTGGCTCTCAAGACTTTTAGCGCCCATGCTTGCTCCCCCGTGGGCGACTTGGAGTTAAACTTAAACTTTCATCGCCCAGCTCGCTGGGCTTTGAGCCGTAGGTCAGACTCCGGCAGCAACATCAGCAGCAGCAGTAGCAGCAGTAGCAGTAGCAGCAGCAGCAACATCAATGCGGCAGCCTGGCAGCAACCTAAAGCATGCTACTTCACAGCGACTTTTATGGTCATCCAAAAAGTATGACAACTCAGGCTATTGCTCCTGTTGTTCTCCATTCTTAACCCACAGCTTTCAGCTCTCTGGGCTCACAACCCGCTGCCCCCAAGCCCATGGACCCTGGATTCTCGGTAAACACAATGCCAGAGCCATACACGTATACGTAGAGAGGGCTCTATATGAACTGCTTGTGGCACTCGTGGAACCGTACTTATTTATATACTTATAGTTTACGGCGCTGCGGGACATATTGTGCTCGAATATATATTTTTGTTCTAATGAAAAAGTTATGACCATCAAATAAAGTATGCTGCTTGCCAGCAGCAGCACAGGCTGCAGGGGTAGCGGAGGCGTAACGAAAGCAGCTCAAAAGTGAAGCAGAACTGTTAAGTGACCGACCGTAAGACCTGCAATCGTAGTTGTTGTTGCCATTGTCGTTATTGTTGTAGTTGTTGTTCTTGTTGTTGTTGTAGTTGCTGTCCTCCTCACTTGGTCGTTGGTCGTTGGTGACCTCGTCGACAGTTGAGAGTTGACTCCATTGTGTGCTTCCTGTTTACGCTGCGAATTCATATTGTTGCTGCTGGTTTTTACTTGATGTTGCTTCTACAGAGAACCGAAATGATAACAAATAAATGAATTGAAATGTTAATAAAAATATTTAAAATATTTGTTATTAATTTCAAAACTTAAGTTTTGTTTTTTTTAAGCTTATAAAGTTCAGTAATTGCTTCGCATGTGCTTCATTTTGTTTGTTGTTTATTTAAGCTTTTTTAAGTTTCAAATGCAGATAGATCACTTCAAATATTTATTTTTCCCGTGTACTGCTGCTGCTGCTGACCCTTCCCTGGTCCCTTTTTTTGTGACCGCCATTATCTTTTGTCTTGTGCCGGCTATTGCCTTTCTTGTTCTTGTTCTTGTTCTTCAGTTGAGCTCAGAGGAATTGTTGTTGCTGCTGCCGGAGCTGTGCTGTTATTATTTCCCATTCGTAGTTCGTTTAATTCAGTTTTCATATACACATGTCCCTGTGTGTGCGAGCGTTGGAAGCGAAAGCGTTCTGCGCTGCCTTTGCTTTTGCCTTTGCCCTTGCCCACTGGGCGTATACTTTATCATACAATATTGTTTCGTTTTTATTACATGTCACTCAGACGTGGACGCCAGCCATCGCTCGCTTCTCCCTTTGTGGTTATTTGTATCTATGTAATGGCTGTGCGGGGGGTGAAGAGCGTGTAAAGTGCGTTCTTTGGTTTTATATGAATTTTTTAGAGTTTTTTATGCACTCAACATGAAAATTTGTTCGTCAAGAGTTTCGCCGCAACAACAGCAGCAGCATCAGCAGCAGCAGCATCAGCCACGTGCTGCTCCCCGAGTTCTAATTTGGATTTTTGTGGCAACCCGGATGGAGCCTGGGCTAAGCCCCGAGCTGAGTAAGTATCCCAGCTTTATGCTCCTATATAGGGTATTCGGTACTATGCCAACAACTAACTCGGCTAAGCCCACGTACTTTTGGCCCCACCAGCCCAGCTTGTTGACAGAGGCGCACAAAGCGCCCACCTACACAGGAGCGGGGATCTACAGAAACACATTCATACATACATATATATATATATATATTTTTAACGAGTATTACCATAAAATTACATATGCAAATATACATATCTCCGAGCCGAGCTGAAAAACTGGGCAAATAGGCTGCCGAGCAGAGCAGTCCAAAGATTTAGCTATTTGTCAGCTCTGGAAGCGCAATCTTCAGGCTGAGCACGTAATACGTGACAATTACTACATTTTGGGTAAAACATGCTCATTAAATCATTTGAGCTTAATACGGTAAAGGCAACTGCGAAATGTGTGCCAAGGCATTGTTCGTATCCTGTAGTAGCAGCTCCTGCTCCTGGTGCTCCTGTACAAAAGCCACTACCTGTGCGCTTAAAACCGCATCGTACACGAAGAAAATAGGGAGTAGAGAACACAAGAGTTATTATAAGATATATTTAGTTATTTGTATCTAAGTATATTTTATAGTTAAGTTATAATTTACAATTTCCTACTAATATTTCTCAACAGTATCGTTTCTAAAAGCCATATTGTGGTCGCCCAAAGCAGTCTGAAGCAGTCAGAAATGTTGAGAAACTTATTAAATTTAATTGGAAGTGAAACTGATTTGATATCATCAAGCACATCAGCCTAGGCCGTATCATATCTGACATTTTAATATATATTTAATATTTGGTTTCCGTGCACACCATGCTGCCGCTTAGCCCAGGGCTCAGCCATTAGAAGGTGGTGTAGGCCACCCCGGGGCCAGGCCAACTTGTCTATATGAACAATGGCCCGGCTGGCAGGCAAAAGCGAGCAACAATGCAGGGCCTGCTAAAGGATTTAACAAGGGACCGCGCCACGATGACAGGGTCTGGGTATAGGAACTACGACGACGACGAGCCAGAACGAATGAGGAGGATGAGAACCTGGCCAAAAACCTAAAGCCGAGACTGAGAACAACAGCGCTGATGAGTGGAGACACTGCACACACAAGTGCGACAACAGGCTACATGCAACTATAAGGTATTTTCGTAGCAACAAAGCAGCCTGGCAAATGAACAGGCAGGACCTGCCTGTCCCACTGTCCCGCTGTCCTGTTGCCCTGCTGCCATCCTGACTGCCTGCCAGGCACCAGGAAGTGTAACATCAGCGCTGCCATCCTGTAGTGTCCTTTTACCGCACTTTGCATGACGTTTAGCTGGCCAAAGTGCCGTCCGCTCTCAGTTGTACGTTCCTCGAGCTCCTTACTCCAGAGCTCCAGCCCATTTTGTTACAGCCGGGAGCTACGACAAGAGCGGGAAAAGGGGACGTTGCCTCTCCCCACATTACTTATTATGATTATTATTTAATGCAGCAACAGCAACAGTTACCCCATTGTCCCGCTTCGGACCGGAGATGGTCAGGCCAGGCCTCGTGATCGAAGGGGGAAACACTAAGATCGATGGAAGTACGAGTTTTAATATATAAAAAGCAAAAAGAAATGTTTATTTTATATACAAACCTAAAGAGATTTTAGTAATTAATATAATTGTTCAAATCTGAGCTATATTTTGCTAGGAAAAACTTTCCCTAAGTGTTAATTAATTAGTTTAAGACGTTCTCTCTCTGCATTACATCGTAATTTGAAATCAAATAAACCTGTTTCCAGTCCAGGAACTAGATAACTTAGTTTAATGTCTATATTTTTCTCCAGTTTATATTGAAGGTAATCTTTTGAGGTATTTTGATCACGATTAATGAACTCACGCTAGCATCTCTGTTCTTCTGGCTCTCAAAAGTCTATTGTGGCCTCTTGTCCACTGCGTGTCGTTGGCATTGTTTTCTGTCTTTTCTGTTTTTTTCCCCCTGTTGTTGTTGTTGTCTGGCTCACCTAGGCGGCAGGCCGTTTCTGAGGCTGCTGCCTGGGCTGACGTTGATGCTGTGCCTGTGCATCTCCTGCCCGCAACGATGTCACCAGTCTGCGATTCTTTGGCCTGCCCTGTTATTCTTTTGTTGCGTGCACTTTTCTCCGTAGTATTTCGTAATATTTGCTAAGTATGCTTTTGAAATTGTGGTCTTCCACCATTATGTCATTCATTCAGAGGCACAAGAGGAGTTCCAGCGGCAACAAAAGGCAGCGTTGGGGATAGTCTCACCGCATAGTTCTAGCTAGTCGTAGTTGCTGTTGCTGTTGGTGTTGCCGATGTGGCTCCCAGCCGTTGTCGTTAGACTTGTTATTGAAAGAGATAAAGAGCGGTTACTTAACCACATGACGTCGCTTTGTTGCTCGGATGCTGCTCGTGCTATAATGTAGCATAAATATTACTAATTTCAGGGAATTTATTTAACTGTAGTAAAATTTAGTAGCCTGCAGTCAGCCGTTGCAGTTTGTAGTTTGCAGTTTGTAGTGTGATGTGGCCGTTGCAGTTGCAGTGAAGGGGCCACATATTGCGCATACGCCGCACTGGCCTGGGAACAGCCCACAGCCCGGGGCGTGCTGACAGCATCTGGCAGCCAGTGAGATATAGTGAAACCATGGAGGAGAGATGGCAGTGAAGCCCGGCCTGGCGGCGAATTTGCTCTTGGTCTGTCTTGAATTTGACGGAGGGGCTCCATTGCATGTCCGCAGCCGTTGGCTGGATGTTATTTAAGCGCACAGCGTTTAGGCTTAAATTGCGGTCTTCTCTTCCTCGCCCCCAGAATCCAACTTGGCTTCCTCCAGACCAGCTAGCCGGCTTCCCAGCTACCCAGCTTCCAAGCTTCCCAGCTTAACCCATTGCGTGCGGCGGCGGTGTGGTGGTGGGCGTGTCATTAGACAGCAGAGCGGGCTAAAAGAGATAAATGGCGACAGTCGTTGAACTTTTTGCTTTGCCAGTTGTTTATGCATTTCAAATGAGGCGTGCAGCTGATGGGCGGGCGGGTAATACATTTTATTTGCAATCTTAACCTTAATTTAGTTGCAAGACTCAAGAGCCAGCCATGGAATCTGTCGTCTGAAATAAATGAAAATGCAGAGGCAGTAGCAGTGGCGGGAGCAGGAGCAGGAGCAAAGCCAGCAACAAAAAGCGCAGCAATAAACATACAAATACAAATACAAATACAAGGATGGCAAACACGGATACACACGCTGACAAACAGAGGGAGCACGCAATGCGGCGCCATCTTCACTCTTTCAAACGAATTGCAAGGACCCAGAATCCCGGGATCCAGGAACCAGGGCCAAAGCACGCCAACGGAGGAAGCGGAAGGGCACTTTTACTTTGTGCCAAAAGGCAATGAAAATGACTAATTTAGAGTTTAATTAAAATGCGCTAACGATTTGGCGCTCAACAGCAGCAGCAGCAGCAGTAGCAGTAGCAGCAGCAGCAACATCAAGAACGGCAGCAACATCGCTGCTGCGATGCTACAAGCAATGCCAACTCAAAGTCCCGAGCTACAACTTAAGCCCGCCTGTCGCTCAAGAAATTTTCTGGCGAAATAAATAATCAGCCACAATGGCAGCGAGAGCAGCGCAGAAAGTTCGTGCCCTGATGATGGAGATGTAATCCCCTGAAATATCTATTAAAATAATTGCCATTGAAATTACGTCGATAGCTTTGAGCTGGCCGTTGCTATGGAGACCTTATCGCAAGCTGGCAAAAGGACCCAGCCAGCATGGAATAAATATTCAACAATAAGGCTTTGGGCACTTCACTGCGATTATAAATCAATTCGTCCTTAAAGCCTCGCCGAATATGCCAAATTAGTTCAATTTCGTAAATGTCTGACGAATGGCAAACCATTTAAAGTGCAATTAATTGAACTTTTTAGCTAAGCGCAATCAATCAAAACTTTTTGTCGAGCATTAAAAGGACATGAATTCCGTACATAGCTTTATGCTTTTAAAATGTTTGCCTCTAACTAATGCACCTCTATAAATTACCGGAAAATGTCTATATTAATTAGAGAGTGACATAACATGCAAATGAAGTGCTTTGTTGGTATGAACATAATGTACAGGCACACACGTGTTGTAAAGTGTACCATTAGCTGAATATGTTTCATTGTTGCCCGAAAATCAAACTTTGGGCTATTTCAACTATTTTAATTTGCGAATTATTAAATTGTTCTCCTTATATTATTTGTATTAATTACATTTACTCGTTATATTCATTAATAATTGATATAACTTAAAATCCCCCTCCTTATTGCCACGTTTACCAAGGCTTAACCCAAATCCCAGAAGTGATAAGCTGGCGGCCATCTTTCATACCATTTGCGTCACACAAAATGCGAAATTAAGTAAGGTAAAATTGACAGAAGATTGAGCTCTATTTCCAAACCCTCTTCAGGAAATACCACCCACCACGAGAATTTTAATACACTTGAAAATATTTTCTGCAGGCGGCAGAACAACAACGGCAGGCAGAAGCCATAAATTGACGTCGCTTTGTCCTCGTTACTCGGCGCGGAGCAGTTGAGATGCCGGAATCGGGAGTCGAGAGTCGGCGTTATTAATCGACTGGCATCCATAATTGTGGTTGCCATTATAATTGTCATTATGTACAATGCACGGATGGATAGTGTGCCTGTCAAGACGTCACTCGCTGTCTCACCGGCGGCCACGCGATGGCAGCGATTCCTTGGCAGCTCCTCCGGTTTCAGCTTCGACCTCCTCCGCCTCCGCCTCCGCCTCCTCCTTCTCCTCCTCAGGATCTCTGTGGGCCTTTGTGCCAGTGTGTTTGTGTGTTTCTGTGGCAATGTAATTGACTGTGAATAATAACCGCTATAATAATTTTCAGCCATGACGCCAAAGCCTGGCAACAGCAGGCCCAAAATCGAGCTGCCTAAACGGAACTGAACTGGGCTGAGGTTGAGCGGAGCTGAGCGACAACAATGCTGACAGTGTTGTTGATGATGATGATGAGCTCTCTAGGATGGGGCTCTGGAATGGATGGAACATAGGACCCCTGGAATATATAGTAGATTTTGTATATGGTAGGAACGGGCACAGACAGAGGCACAATTTGCGATTGACAATCCTATTAATAACGAGAGCAGCCGGAAACCCCGGGCAGCATTCGTAGTTGAACTTGCCGGCATAAATAAACAAGATGGAAGAAGAATTTATGGCCAGACATGCCGAAGTGCGTATGATCTCGCTCAGCGGAATTATTCTCAGGCTCACCTGGGATTCGCCAAAAGTCAACAAGGTTTTGGATTTAAGGCGAACAATTAGCAGATGGGGCTTTTTCATGGAATTTCATAAATACATATTTGTTCTGTCTGCTTAGCTTTGAATTTGGGATTTGTTTATTTACAAGCTTATTTATTAAATTTAACAGGAATTAAATTGTTGGTTGAATAGCAGGAAAATTTAAGATTGAATTAAATTTAGTCCTGAAGAAATTTATTTATTTACTAGAAAATGATAGGTAATATTAATAATAGAAATAAAGGTCTTAAAAGATATTAAAATAAAATATTTTAGCAACATCCTTTTTCTTCTTGTTTAAAATCTATAATCTTATATTTAATAAGTTTTATATATTTAGTTATTAATTCTATTATAGTTTCTGTTTATTTGAATTTTAAATATACCTTTAGCTGAAAACAATCAAAACCACCCAAAGACAGCACACGGAGTGGCAAAGGACATATAGCCTGTGCGTCAGGATATCAGGATGTAAGCACAATTGGAAGAAAGGGATCGCTCCCCGGCGAGGGCAAGTGGCAGAACAATCATAAATGACATTGCTCAATTGCATTTGATTAACTTAATTGTTTTCGGGCTTATGGCCGGGCGATTAACAATGAACGGCGCCCAAATTTGACACGACTATGGGCTGCGTCTGTCGTTAAGTCGGTGGGGTCGACGGGGCAATTGTGGGGGAAATATCAAGGGGGTGGTGGCCTGGAAATGCCACCCCCAAGCAGGGGGGTTGACAAATGTCAGCAGTGCGCTGGCATATCTGTATTGAATTATTGACATAATTTACAAAATCTGTGGCTAATGGGCCGTATGACTGTGTATAAATACCCATGGCTATCTCTCTCTCTGTGGGCCGAAGTGTGCGGTCGTCCTGGCTATTTACCCAATCCATGTATGTGTGTTTGTGTACATGGATATATGTATATGCGTGTGTGTAGGTGGTCTGCAGTGCATGTCAAAATGAAATTTGTGTATTTTGCCGCTGGGGAGGGGAAGTGATGGCCAGAGAGGCGAGGGCAACAGCAACAGGTTAATTTATATTGCCTTCAGTTTATTGAATTATTATAGCTCATTAATGGCTCCGCTGAAATGCGATTTCGGAACACGGGGACGGTGTTCAGGTGGAGACACCCCAAAGCGGAGGGAGGAGGACTCCCGCGGGAGCCGTGAATGTGCGCCGGAACTTTATCAGTGACATTTGCAGCTTGTTAGCCAAATCGAGCATTAGTGCGCCATCAATTACCCGTTTATTAAAGCCATTTTTATTGAATGCCAATGCAAAGGCTCGAACGAGGATGAGGATTGGGACTGGTACCAGGACTGGCACTGACACTGGCACCAGGAACTGGAACCCATCTGACCAAAAACCGAGACCGAAAGCCACAGACCAGCAACCAAATACAGAAGCATCGCTCTACTGTTTGTGTACGAAGAACCGGGGCTCTGTGTTTGTGCGCCGCCGCCGCCAGTGTGTACAATGTAAACCATAAAACTAATCTTATTTGACAGATGAATTAATTAAAATCAGTGGAAAGCATCTAGCTGACATCGGGGCCCGCCTGCCAGTCCGCCTGCCAGTTAGTCTCTGGCCCACATCCACATCCGCAGATCCACCTATGGAAATGGCCCGCAGTTTCAACGGACAAGGGAAATTCAGAGCGCGACCATCAAGCACTTTCATGTGTTTTCAAATTAATTTAACACTGTCAATTTGCTGGCCAGCTTACAGGGGAACACTGGCCCTGCCACTGGCACTGCACCATAAAAAATAGGCTGTCAACACGTTTTGCTTAAGCCATAAAAATGGAGTAACTAGAAATTTGAGAGAGTTTAAAAATTATACACATTAAGCGCGGAAATTGAGCAAAGTTTCTGATTTTTTGCATCAGATATAGTATGTAAATTTCTATTATTTTTGTTAGAAAATCTTTGTAAAAAATGTTAAAATATTTTTATGAAAATATGTTTTAGGAGTAGTAGTAGTATATTTATAGGTATATATTTTTTGCAAGCTGCAAACTATCCACTTTCCTTCCTGTTCTTAAATAAATTTGATAGGTTTTTTCTGAAAGCATATTGTTATCAATCTTACAACATTACTTTTATATTTTATAGAGAAAAAAATATTTAATTAAAATAAATTTTTTTCTGCACGAAAAGCCATCTTTTGAAATTGATCCATATAACATTTTTTTCCCCCTTGGGAAAACCCTTTGATTATATTTCAATTACAAAAGATCCCCGCTTGGTACTTGCATTAAACCCGCTTAAATACGGCTTCAATTGGACTAAAATGTTTGTGTTTTAGGCTAATTTCCAGCGTTTTCCGCTCTGCAATGTTTCGAGTGTCGGTCGTTGTTTTTGTTGCTGGCAATAACAGCAGCTCGACGATGGTAAACGTTAACTAATTCCATGGAAATGCTGTTGCGCGGCTGCTATTTGCATTTGCAACCGCAGCAGCAACAGCAGCAGTAGCAGCAGCAGCTGCAGCTGGGACAAGGGTGAGGTGGGGGCACGTTGCAGATACAGGGTGTCGGTGCATGCAATGCAATGCGAGGCCCTCGGCAATTGGCTGAAACTCGACTCAGAGTGACTGACATTTAGCATGATTTAATGACACCGCTGCGGGGCGGGACATATAGCCAGCGACTCAGATCCGATTGCGATTTCCCATTCCAACTCCTACATACTCCGAATCCGAATCAAATGAAATGCTCTGTTATGTTGCAAGATGCAAATGGCAAGAGGGTCACAGGGCACCGGGCACCGGGCAACGGACAGCGACTGAAATGTAATTTGGCTTGTATGCAAAGTTTGGCGAAGAAACGGCAAGTGGCATTGAAAGCATTGTCGTGTAGCAGCCACCACCACACTTCACACTTCACACTCCACAGTCCACGCCCACTGAACCCGCTCCTAGATCCGTAGCTTCTGAGTTCCCGCACCGGAAAGGAAGAACTACACTACCGAAAGTGACTGTGACTAACTATGGCTGTAAATGCTAATGACTTTACGTTGTTATCGATGTCAAAGTTTGCGCTAATAATAAACTTCAACTGAAACTAATTAAGCGACTTTGCGCTGGCCAAAGCGATTCTCACACACGAACAAACAGACCGAGTGGAGAGGAAAAGCGTAGGAATAGTGCGATGGAAAAGCGGAGGAAATGCGAGCAGCCAGCCAGTGACAACCCGCTGGCCTTTCGGCCAAATAATTAATGAACTGCATCAGCGGGAGGTGGAGCTGCTGCTGCTCACACATGACGCAAGCGGGAGTTTCGTACAAATAAACTCACTTCGACTCTCCACTTCCACTTCCACTCCCACTCCGCTGATTCCCCCGGAGTGATGACCACTCCGAGTGGCTTTTCCTGTGTGTCCATCCAAATGGGCAGAGGGTTGCCCCAGCAACTCTCCGAAAAAAGATCGGGTTACCTACACACAGGTTGTAACAAACTAGGAGAGCAATGTGCCTAATTGCTCCTTAGGCATTTCTGGGATTTGGTAAATATACATTTCACAAAACTGTAATTTCAAATTCTACATATTCAAATTACCGTATTCTGTGCATAATATTCAATTCAAAGTTTTAACTAAAGCAATATTGGATAACATTTTGGTTTATATACATTAAATGGATTGGTTTCAAGTTATTAATTAAAGAGAAATATAGAGAAACTATAGTTTTTATAATGCAAAATGTAACAATTAATGAAGAAAGTTAAATAAATACCTTTTTATGATGATTTAAAATTTGCAAATTTAAGAGGCAATGAACTCGAGTAAAAATTTTACCTAAAATGGTTAATGATTGAAAATAAATCTACTAAATCACCTTTGAAACCAACTTTGAAATATTACCTGTTTACGCTTTATTCAATTATTTTATTCACACCAAACGGTGGGGCGACCCTCGCCCTGCGGTTACATATTACTGACGGAAGGCGTCAGTTAGACAAGCGTTTGAAAACTATTAAACAGCGTCCAAAGTTCACGGGGACCGGGCGGAAAATGGAAACCGGATGGCGGAAAAGCGGATGGCGGATGGCGGATAGCGGAAGGCGCGTGCTGTTGCCTGTCAGAGTTGACTGCTCCGGGTCGCTATCCCTGTTGTTTCCTCCAACTGCCGCCTGTCGTGTTGGCGGCGGTCTAGGACAAACAAACTACAGCTTTTAAGCATTTGTGTAACATTAATTAAATTTATATTCAAACAGCGCGCGACTTAATTTCTAATTTCCGCCCTGCCAGTGGGTGGTGCCACGCCTACGGGGTGTCCCAGTGGGTGGGTGGTCCTCTGACGTTGGGTGTCTGCCGCCGGTTGTGGGTTAAGTGTGTGTTTGTATATACATATATATGGCGGCTAGCTGGTAACTGGTGACTGGTGGCTGGCCGCGGGTGGTTGGCACTTTAAGCAACCTGCCCGGGCGTCATTAACTTTAATGCCTCGCTTTATTTAGCAGCAAACAAATGTCATAACAACATCCTCGACGCACCACAAACTCAAGGGGGTGGCTGGTTGGTTGTTTGGTTGTTCGGTTGGCGCTCTGAGAGGAGCCAGGCGCAAGGCCATCAGCATCAACATCAACACCAACACTAACAAGTGCGAAACGAGGTTGTTATGAAATTTATGCCAGGCATACTTTTGTCATAATTGCGCCTCCTTTTGACTTGTGCGCCTGCCTCTCTTTGCTCCTGCCTCCTCCACTTTTTATTTGCCTCGTTTCTTCTCGTATTTTTTCCCATGTTCCCCACGCCCGGAGAGTGTCGACAGTTTTTGAAATATGGACCAAAGTAAGTTGGGTCGCATGCAAATGTAATAACCCTGGCATTGGCTACAGTTTTCCAGTATCCCTGCTTTCAGGACTCCATGTTCCTTGCTGCTGGCTGCTGGCTACTGGCTCCCGATTCCTGGTACTGGCTCCTGTCACTGTGCCGCCCGTCAACGATGTCAGGCTCTCTTGTCGGCTTATTGCCAGCTCAGCCGCCACCCGGAGCTGTGACCTTTGCCACCAGTTAGCAGTCCAGGAGCCGTCCGGCAATCCAGCGATCCAGGAACCCACCTGGTCGTACCACCGCAATCAGACCTGGGCATCCACCCCGACTGAGACTGCTTCATTTTATGCTTGTTGAGTTAATAGTTGCTTGCCAACTACCGCTTTCGGTGCGTTCTTCCCCAATCACTCAGGACACTGAGGAAAAAAGGAGGTTATAAAGGCAACATAAACTTGATTTTTCTAATTTTATGCCAATAATTCAGACTAAATAAGGTTCAACCACCAAATTATGATTTTGTATATACATTTTGTATTTGAAGCTTGGTTTATAAACTTTATTCTCTTTATTAAGCACCTTTTATTACAATAAGCTTAGGGATTAATCAGGCTTTTAATCCCTGCTAATTATCTAGATTTTCTCCAAGTGCCTTTTTGGTGTCGGTGTCTGAGTTCTGGCCCTGCGATAGTGGCAGTGACTGCAAGTGCCGTAATTTGTAATTTCGGGTAAATGAATTTTTGGCTTTTCGGGCTCTGCGGCGGAGTAAGCCGTCTGACAGGCATTCGGCAGGTCTTCCTCTCTAGCTCGAATTGCAGGTCAACCAGCTCGGGCTTCATCTCCACCTCCACCTCCACTACCACCTCCACCTCCACCTCCGGCTCCAAGTGTTCAATTGTCAAACGGACTGGACTGGACGGGAGTCGAGCTGAGTTGAGACTGAGTCGAGTCGAGTTGGGAGTGACTTGCTTGTTTATCGCTTTGCTGGCCACCCGGCGGCTGACTTTTAAATAAACCATAAAACAAGACTATTTACTTCAGTTGCGTTGTGGCCATAACTACAGTATTGGACGGTTGGAGGGGACCAAGAGATGGAGATGGAAATCGAGCTGTGGATAGTGTCGGATGGTCTCGGATAGCCGGGCGTTTTATCTCCTTTTTATCGCTTCTTTAGACGGGGCTCTGGATGGGCCTGGTTACTCGGTTAGTTGGTCGGCTGGCGGTTGGGCTATTTTTAGTGTCAGTCGTGTTCAATTACGTAGGTTCCGTTCCTGCACTTGGCCAGGTCTCGTTTTCCTTGGCGTGGTCAAATCGCACACATAAAACGGACACTAAAACTGGGAAATTGTCAGTCGACATGGCCTAAAAATAGCTGGATATTGCCGAATCCTTTACTGTAACGGGTTCCAGGTGCTGCCAATAATTAGCATTCAGTTAATAGTTTTGCTTCGGGATTTCGCCCTCGAACAGTTGAGCCATTTTATTTCTGAAAGCGTTTACATTACGTTGTCCTGAGAGTGGACCAAGGATAGATAAGGGCACAGTGGCACAGGAGCAGGAAATAATGGTAATTGGTTTGGCATGTCGCAAAATCTCGATATATATTTTACATGTGTTACCTTTTTAATTAAGGATACCTGAAACCTAATTTATATATATAAATCCCTTTTGGGGTTTCCCCCTTGTTAACTGCTAATGGCGACCGGCTGTTACGCCTGTTCCCACTTAATTGATTTCCCCCATGACGCCTCCTTCTGGTCGCCAATCAATTGTCATTGAACTGCCGCCGCCGCGGTTCGATGGATTAGTTTTCACATTTCACAGCCCATTGGCCACTGGGCCACGTCAATGCACCTGCAGCTCATTATGTTAGGCAATCAATCAACATCAGTCAAAGTGTCGTTTAAATGGATCCCGCCAGATTTCCATATCGGGCATTTATTTAAGCCATCTACTCGATTGGGCCCATAAAGATAAGTGTGGGTATGGAAATGTTAAATTGTTTATGGCTCACTGCGATTGGTTGTTTAAACTATAAAACGCGTTTTAATGCGCTTTTCACAGTAGATTGTCGTGGATAATGAATGGCTCGCATTTGTATATCGGTTCTTTAAATTTTAATTACTAAGCAAGCCTTTGATTTTAATCGGCATAAACGTGAGCTTTCACATGATGGCTTTGAGTGGGTTTTGTGACTTGAAATAGCAGTAAAAACTATGTCCAGATAATATTTATAGATTATTGCGTTTAACGTTTGGTCGTTTATGGGATTATTTTCTATATATTTATGGCACATTAATAATAATTTAAAGAGGAACGTATATAAATAATATTTGTTTCCTGAAAAATATATCACGAATGTCTCACATAGAGGCTAGATATATAAAAGTTGTGATTTAATTCAACAAAGACATTTAGGACTTTATAATAACTTTACATTATTTAAGTGAAATATTTCTAAAGGATCTTTTCAAGTTCTATTACATTTTGTTAAAGACTCTTACCTATATTGTTTATGTTCCATTCTATCTAGAAATGTTATCCAAATGCAACATTTAGAAAGTTGTCCCAAAACTGGTCGGAAAATCCCCATTCTGTCCCATCGTCCAGCCCGCGTTGACTGCACCTCATCGTAAAAGTTTAAGTGTTTGCCAGACATTTTCTCGTTAACTGCGAGCACCCAAGTGATTTTGATGCTGTCCAGAGGCCTTCGGTCGCCCTCGAAAGCAGGGCGTGGCCGATGCTTGAAAATTCTTCGTTAAAATCGGAAATTAGCTAAAAAGTTTCGAAAGGCGAAAGGCGACACTTGGTAAAATCGCTCGCTCCTTGACTGTTATTGCTGTGTTGTTTTTGGTACAATGGGAAAATATGTGAAATGGTATAAATATAATACGTTTCAGTTAGAAAATATGATGGATTTCATATATAAATAAATCGTACAATTAACTCAGAGACTTCTGTAAGCAAAGAATAAACTACGGAATAAACTATCTACGAAAATATTTTTAAATTGCTTCTAAAATACTTCCTTTTAAGTGAATAAATCCATACAGGTATAATTATTATAATTACTCTATCCAATTTGAAATGTATTTTCTCCCTGTGTACCGCTGCTTTTGTGGTTGTGATTTGAATTTGTTTCGGTCGTATCCCTGCAATGCACTGCACTTTCCGTAATTTAATTTAAAGCCCGGCTCTATATGCCGCCCAATCAAGTAATTGCCGACGGAGTGCAGGAGGGGGGCGTCTAAGTGGGCGTGGCCCTGGCATCCTTGGCCAGCTAATGCAGCTAAGCGGGGCGGCCTTGTGCGGCAGTAAAATGAAATAAGCCGAGCCGAATGGGAACAGGGGGATTCCCCCGTTGGCTCCAAGCTGAAGCTGAAGCTGAAGATGGAGCCAAAGCCAAAGCCAAAGCCATTTAATAAATGCCACAATTTTCTATCCGTCCTACTTGTACTTGTACTCGAGATATTGCCACACGCTGGCATTGTAATGCACATAAAATATTTTCATTTTATTTTCAATATACTTTATCCATTCCCAGGCAGGACTGCCAAGTGGGTGATGGGTGTATTCCAATGTGAGTGTGTGTCGCTGTGGGTGTCTGTATGTTTTTTTACATTTTACGACTACGACAAATAAAATGTGCATGATTTTATGATCTGTTGATATTCCATTACAATTTTGTAAATATTTTGTTGCTGCTGGTGCTGGTGCTGGTGCTGCTGTTGCTGCTTCTGTGGACTTGGAGCTCTTAGTCGGCCCCACATCCTCGCACTTATATTGCTGTTACAATAGACTTACAAACACATTCCGAACTCGGCACATCCTTCCTCTTGTGGATCCCCTGCCTGGATCCCTGAATATTGGGGGGGAAGCTGCTTCTCGACTCTCGGCAGCTTGGGGGAAAAAGGATGTTTGAGGCTCTGCACGGCATTTCCCACAATGGTAAAGTTCTGATAGAAGAAAAATGGGAAAATGGGCGGAGGAAACTTGGCTGGCTAGGCGTCTGATTGCTTTTGCTTGCCGGCTGCCTCAGTGAGGGAATATTTTTGTATTTTAAGCTTATTTTTTATCCAATATGCACAATGATGCTTATAAAATATATTGCTCATGAATATACATATAGACATATGTAGCCTGCCGGGGCACGCTCCCCGGGATCCCCCGGAGGATGTGTGTGCTTGTGTGTATGATGCGAGATTATTGCATATTATGGCCTCACAGTATTAAATGCAACAATTCAGAGTTCGAACAAAAGGCCAACACAACAAAACTGACAGCCAGTCCAAGACCAAGACCGAGACCAAGACCAGGTCCAGCTCTGACTCCCAGAGTTCAGGAAGTAACTGTTGAATTTTTAACCAGCAAAATTGCTAAACAAATTTCTGTTAAATTTTTATTTCAACGCAAACAGCCAGGCAACTTGCATAAATGATTTATTGCCGCAAACAAAATGCCGTCGTCGCTTTTCGTCTGCCACTTCAGCTTCGGCATCATTTCCAGCCTCGTCTTCAGCTGAAGCTGATGCTGGAGATGGAGATGGAAATGAAGCGGGAGCTGGAGATGTGGCTGCCATTGCTAGTCAAGCGTCAAAATTTGTGCCGTGACCAAAAACAGGCGGCCATTTGCCAGGACGAATCTGTATCCCTATGGCTGCGCAAGTGTATGCCTATCTGTGTGTGTGTCCAGGCCGAGTGCCCACGCAGGACGAGAAAGCTAACAGAACACTCGAGACCTTAGACGAGGCCCAGCCACACGCTCGTAAAATTTTATATCCAATTTTACGATTTCTGACGCAAAAAGTGAAACTAACCATTTCGACATTAGACATGAACACATCTCGCCCAGAATTTACACTGAAAGAGGAGTTTTAGGCTTTAAAGATACTTAGTTTCTTTAAAAAATAAAGATTTAATTAGAATATGAACTTAGAACATGAAGAATAATTATAGGATAGCACTTACTTAAAACAAAAATACAAGACAGAAAGCTTATGCTAACGTAAAACTAGAAAGTTATTATGTATAATAGTAATTATGGTATTTTTTATTAATTATTTAAGGAAATATACTTAGTTTTTGTTAAACAAATAGAACTATTTTTGACTCCAATATGTCAAGATTTATAGAAACAAAATGTGTGATTTGCCATTGTAAAGTAGTCTGAATATTTAAATAACCGCAAAGAAAAACTCTGCCATACAGTAGAGACTCCCATTCAGGGAATAACTTAAAAATAAACTCGAATATTATTTATTCATTTAAAAGGTATTTTTCCAAGTGCTAAGTGGAGGACAAGCAACAGCCTATGCCTGAGCCACAGCGACAGCGACAGCGGCAGCAGCAGCTCTGGGGACCGGACCGCTGGTGGTTTGTGGCACTGCCAGTGGCTGTGGCAGCAGTGGCAGCACCAGGAGCAGCAGCGGGAAAACCGGCAAGAGCGGAAAATGCGGGAGCGGAAGGCTGCAGCAGATGGGCCTGGGCCACGGCGTCAACGAGCGAACGAGAAACGTCAAGGATGCTGTGCATATTTTTTCGTCAAGCGCTCGCTTTCGTTTCGCCTGCCACTCCGGCCATTTCCACTATTTTGTCCTTTTTTTGCCGGCTCCTTTCGGCTGTCGGCTCTCGGCTTTTGCCTTTTCTGTTTTTGGTTATTCGATTTTGGCGATGACAGCCAGAGCGACATTAAATGCCCCGCTTCAGTTGTTTGTGCTTTGTGGTCTAGGCCTGAGGAATAAAAATGGAGATGAAGTGAAGTGGAGGCAGTGGCAGAGACAGAGCAGGCGTAGGTGTAGGAGAAGGAGGAGCAGCAGCAGGCCAGATGGCCATCTGCCGGCCATCGGCCCCTCACCTCACATTCCGCCTATATTGATGGTCATGGCGCCTCGCCTCCCAGCCAGCCTCACTTTTCCTCTGACCTCTCCTCTTTCTCCTCCAAATGTGTGCCAGTTTTACGGCCCAGCGAGGGCAGCTCTCTCAGTTGATCAAAAGTAAACAAGAGGCGTAATTTACGAAAATGAAAACAATTTCCGAGGAAAAAGCAGGTGGAGTAAATTCAAATTGTTTCGGTAGACAACAAAAAAAGCTAATATTTTCACAACCAACAAAACATGTTTCAAAACAAAAACTATTTTTGAATGCATTTTCTAAGCTTTAAATTGAATTTTATTTTATTCAGAGTTTGTCTGATATTATTTGGTAAAAACTTTATAGAGTATATCTTGAATTTTGCTAATTGTTAAACGCTTTTTAACTCTACTAAAAGAGGAACAAATTTAATTTTAAAGAATCAAGATAATTAATATGTAATTCCCTTTGTGCAAAACAAATAAATATATTTATTGTTTAATGAGTGAAAAAGTAAATCCAATATTACAATTTAAGTGCTTTCGTAAGCAAAAGTAAACAAGCGAATGTGGTTTTGTAATATATTTTAATTGCTCGTCATATTTGCACCTAGACTACAATTGCTGCTTTCCGCTTTGCAATTTTCTTTGTGACAAATGCCAGCCAATAATGACACAAAAGTCAACATAAATGGCAAAATATGATTATTTATGATGATTATTTATTTATCAATTTTATTTACTTGATAAAAAGTAATAAAACTTCACCCATACCGAAGGTAGCAACCCTCGCCGGGTGAACTATGTCCCATGCCTGACCGATTTTTCGGTATTGACAATCCCTGCGGCTGTGTTGACTCAAACGGAGTCCAAGTCATCGCCAGTGACGCCCTCTGCCTCATCCACTGGCAGGGACACAGGGCACGAGCAGGAGAGCTCTGACTCTGGCACTAACACTGGAGGATTGCGGACGAGGGTCCTGCCTGGCCAACGTAGTTCGTACATGTATTTGGCAAATCAATGGCTGACCGGGTGTCATTAAATGCCTGATCGTTTAATGCCCCCTCAGCACAACCGTCGCGTGGGTCCATCCACCCCCTCACATTCCCCTCTGAAGGCTGCACCAGCTGCTCCTTCAGTCCAACACCTCGCCACCCCCCTCCACTCCTGCGCTGAAGGATGTCTCGGGTGGCGCTTCCTTTCGACCCGTCGGTCGTTGCTGTTTATCGTTTCGCACTTCCGCTGGTCAACTTCCTGCAGCGATTGGCCCCGGCGACTGGGGCCAAAATCAATTGGAAATTAATTTCATGCTTTGATTACCGGCCATGACGCACGTTTTATGACCTTGAATACGACACTTTTGTGTCGTCGCCGCTCCGCTTCGGACCGTGTTGTCCCAGAGTCCTTTCGCTGCCACCACTGCCACTGCTGCCACTGCCTCCCGTGTCTGTCCTCACTTGCTCACTAAATTAGCCAGGCAATGGCATGAATTGAAACGAGTCCGGGGCTAGCAACGATTTTGTGATTTCTGGCGATGGCTCACTAACTGCTGATGGCCGGCATAGTCTGGTATTGCCTTCAATTTATCAAAGCCACGGCTCATTCGTCGATGCCTGTCAGGTAGGTTGGCTGGCAGGATGTGGGATGTGGCTAGGATGGGCATGGGCATGGGCCTAGCGATGGTGGAGAACATGAAACGTGGCCAACTGGGACGTGGGCGACTCGTTAATTGAAATGTTTATATGACTTTTTATGGCCTGCCAAAAAGGCCCATTACGTTAACGGGATTTCAATGGAGCGCCGAACTCCGAGCACTGATTAAACTAATTCGCACCAATAATTCTCCGTCGAGGGAAAGTGCGAAAAAATTCCCCCGTTGCCAACTTCAAGGAACTCTGTGTGGACTCTATATATATAGAGAGAGAGGGCGGGAGAGGTGAGCTATAGAGGTATGTAAAAATATTGCATTCAATTTACTTTGTCCAAGTTTTACCCGGAGGGAAACGGCGCTGCGTCTTTCACCTTTTTGCATCCTTTGTGTCAGCAAAAGTTTTTCTGCACGTTTGTGCAAATCCATTCAATATGGCTGCCGTTGCCGCTGCCACCGCCACTACACTGAGACAAATACTACTCTAAAAGGTTTCTTATTCATTGAAAATTAAAGCTTAAAAAATGACAGCAAATGAGAGCTGGGAAGTCTAGAAGGTTCTTTTATTTTATTTTTAAAATTGGGTTTCTAAGCTCACTTTTGTTCAGTGCTCTCCTTGCTCGCACTGCGGTGCAGGCTCCGTGGAGAATGGTAAGAGGGGGCGGCGGATGCTGGAGCTGGCTCCTGCAGGAACAGCACCTCCTGCGGACAATCTTAGGCTGCCGGCTGCCGCTTGTCGCATGCCAGCTCACTCGTTTATTCAATGCTTTTCTTCGATTCTGCAGCAAAGTTGGATTTCGCCCTTTGTCGGTAAGCTGAGGCGGAGAGCTGAGGGTTCAGGGGAAAGCGAACGCATTTGAGGATAACCAAAAGGTGCTTTTATATGCTTAATGGAAAATCTAATTTATGACCTATGGCTTTCTGTTCGTTGCGTTTTCCCAGCTGCCCTCCTCGTCCTCGTCTGCGTCTCCATCTCCATCTCCGTCTCCGTCTTCGTCCTTCGACCATGTCGTCGTCCATCGATTCCGCAGACATTTCTGCTTTAGATTTGTATTTGTCCTTTTTGCAGCAAGGAGCAGAGCTGCTCTCAAGGAGTCCAAATAGAATGGGAGCAGCAGACCAGCAGTGCCAGTCTATTCTAAAACAAATGAAGATTAATGCGAATCGAATGTGCTGCCTTTGTAAGTAGGAAAAGGAGTGCAGGACTGCTTTGCTCCTGCTGCTCTTGCTCCTCTGCTGCTGCTCCATTCCCGGCCACACACCATTCAAAAATTAAACATTCCGAATGCATTTATAATTTAAATGAATAACCCAGCCATTTCTTACCTCTCTGCTTCCATTCTTCTTGCTGAGCACTGAGCAAAAAGAAAGGAAAGGAAAGGATATATCTGACAGAAAGTGGTTTCAACTTTTTTGATCAGGATTTAAGAATGGGAAAAGTGAACTATATTTATGAGTAAAGTTTAAAATAGGTAAGAAGAACTTGTTATGGGTTTATCATCTAAAAAATTATTTAATTTGTTTTAATTTAAGATTATATTTACTGCTTTACTACTACAGTTACTATCTTTTGAGAGACTTCTCTTAACATTAAATTTAAACTGTTTTAGCAGCATTATCCTTGATCTCTACTCTTGAAAACTACAAGTACTCAAGTTTTCAATTGAATAAAATTGAATAAAAGTGTTTTCAAAAATGTTTCCTACTGTAGAAACTATCTTTTTACGCCCTGCCTGGATTTCTTTTGACTTGATTCAAGGGCCAAATGAACGGAAGTTTTAGCGCATAAATTTGAATGAAATGCTGGGGCTCGGCTCTCCCAAGAGCTCCTCCAGGACTGCAATGTGTGGATGGCCAGATGATGAGTGATGGGTGGGTGCAGTGCACCCCCTCAACCCTACCCCCTCCCTGAAGCCCCATTCGATAGTTGCCCTCCCTCCATGCCAGGCCACACCCAATTTTCCCCACAATCTGTGCCCGCCCATCCAAACACGCAATAAATTGCCCAAAAATTATGTTTTACACAACTTGCCGCAAATTGCGCAATTCGAGGGAAGTTCGGCAAAAGGGGCGTCACAAAAGGGGGGGCACTGCAAGGGGTAGATGCAACTGCTGCATTGCAATTGACGGCGATTATCGCGGCGAAAATAGTTTTGTTTGCTCGGGCTCTGTGCGCAGTGTTTGTTCAAAGGTTTCTCGCTGGGTCTATTGGCATTTTAAACGTTATCGGAAACTAACCGAAAACTCCCAAAAACTCGACTATATCGAACACGCGGTACTACTCCACGTCCATGTGTGTGTGTAGTGTGCTCCGAAAAATTTATAAGCCCCAAAAAGTTGTTGCCGCTGCAGTTGCCCTTTTTGCTTGCGGGTCGCGAGTCTGCCCCTGCTTCCTCTCCTCCGATTTCGATTCCTGGGCAGTTCAATTTGGAGCAAAGCGGAGCAATTAAGTGTAAAAATGCGAAACACATACGCGCAAAGTGCACACAAGACCGCCGCCACCGCCGTTGAAGCGCACTTTTCCGCCACGCCCCCTCGCTTCAACCAGATGCCGCGCCCTCATTTCCACCCCCCCTGGAAAAACCACGCATGGGGGCCATGGTCGTGTCACCTTCTAAACGAAATGAGCAGCAAATTGGCAGTAAATTTGTTTGCTATTTTTCTTCTGCTGCTGTTTTGGTCGGTTGCAACCATTTGCTGTTTTGCTCGCATTCAGAACTGTTCAGTTCTGCTGCTGCTCTGCTGTTTTTCCCAGCTTTTCTTTTTAGCCTTTTCAAAATGTGCAACAGTTTTTGTTGCTGTTTGTTTTTCTTTTTAGTTTTGTTACGGGAGCAAAACTAGTTTTGCCAAATAGCCCAAAGGGGCAAGGAGCAAAAAGCACCCAACAACGCCCTCGGTGCCTTCCCCCTCTCCGCGCGCCACTTAAACTTGTTCTGTGTGCAAATTTAATTTTTTCGCCGTTTTTATTATTTTTATTTTCATTTTTTTTCTACTTTGACCAACTGAGATTCGGATTACAGGCCATAAATGCAGCCCGTTGTTGCTGCTCCTCCTGCTGCTGCTGTTGCAGCGACTGCAATAACTCGAAATCAAAACGCAGCGTGCAGTCGGCAGTCGCCAGTCGGGGGCACTCTGTCACGGAGTCGGCAGCCAACGCCCTCCGACCCACCCACAGATATGTCCACACACAATCCCCATTCCCATGCCAACTCCCCATCCCCCCATCCCCGGATCCTGCATATATGTCCAGTTTTGGCCGGCTGGACATCATTTACGGCTGCCGCTGACACGCGCTGGCAACTCGCCCCGCTGGGCAAACGGTCGATGACGACGGACGACGATGGCAGCCGCCGGACGTGGCTCGGCGGACACCGGACACTGGCCCAGGGGAGGCAGTGCAGCGGAGGCTAGGCACTCTACACAGAGCCTAAGGCCGACACTTGAAAAATTTAAGACCATGAATGGGTTTTGTTTTAAAGTTATTTTAGAACTGACATAAAATTATATTCATTTTAAACAAGAAATAACTTCGAGAAGCCGACGTATGTAAACCCTATTAGTTTGCAATTAAGTCATGGGTTCCAATGGAAAATGTATCATAAAAGTCAGCAAAAATTCTTTGATTTCACATTGGAAAGGTTTTTTCCCCAATATTTTATTGTTAATTTATAAAGCTTGAAAGGTTGAACCGATACGTAAATAAATTTTGGCAATTAATCAACCAAACATTGAGTTTATATTAATAAATATATTTAATTAAAGAAGAAAACAATACGTTCTGTTTTTAAATTACATTTAGGGTTATTTACGAGCCTAAAATACAAAATATTACTCCTAAATCCAAGACTCCATTACCTTTATCTGCATATTAATTTGTTCAAAAATTCCCTGCTATCTCAGTAGCTTTTAGGCCTTGAAATTCTTTGAGTGCAGGACCTGGAGGCCTGCATTGGCAACAAATGCCCTAAGTGGCCGGCCGACGCACATAGAGACAACAGGACAGAGAGAGGACATGCCTTCGCATTCAGCAGGAGACGTGGACGGAGGGCGAGGGCTCGGGCTCAGATCCAGGTCCAGGTTCAGGTTCGGAGCCAGATTCAGCGCCAAGGCAATAGCCGACAGCAACCGCTGGCAGTAATCGACGTCGAGTTGGGGCAATTGATTAGAAGAACTAGCTGAAAAATGTGCCCATGCAGAAACATCGGGACAGGAACCAGTCTGCCACCGCCTTCCTGTCCCCCTCCAATCCGCTCCGATCCGATCCGTTCCGTTCCCACATTGAGCCGCCTTTGGGGGACCTGGTGTTTGGAACGAAAATGGATGGACCTAGACCCTGGCGCTGGACCCGCAAATTGGCGAGAAATATTGGCGCACAAATCGATTGGCCAATGAATATGTAGTGGCCAGCAGGCCGTCCTCTCGTCCGGCAATAAGTATGTGTGTCCGATGGTAACCCGAGGTGTTGTGCAGAAAATTGCAAAATATATTGCTCTCGGAGCTGGAGCGGCATGAGAAATATGATATTAAATATTATGAAAGGCGAAAATGCACTGCACGTTGCCAATCTTGTTAGCAGCCAATCAGGGATGTAACAAAATAATTGTCCATGATTTGGCCATCATTATTCACACTTTGTTAAACGAGGTGCTTCAATTAATTCAGCAAACTGATAGTTTAATGAATGAGGCGGCTTCGATGAGGCTCTCGGCCATGAGGCCATATTTCTTATATAATTACTGGGACACATTCCGTTTAAGGCTTTAAAGTAGGCAGCGATTAGCCTTAAGTTAAATATAACTAACATTTATAAAATAAAAGCGGAAATTTTAAACATCTGAGTTATAATTAAGACATACAAAAATATGAAGTTATTTAGAAGTAGAAATAAAAGATACATTCCAGTTGCTTTTATCAAGTAAGTAAGTTAGACAATTTTTTTACAGAAATTGAACCTGCAAGGGTATTAAAACTAACTAAATAATAGATAAATAAATATTTAATCTTACATTGTATTCATTAAAATATATATCTTTCATCTAAAAACTAAAATTACTATATTTCCTTATAGAGAAAACCGTTAACTTCCCAAAGGTTGCCAGATAAATATCAGAGACACCAGATGGCGTCCCAGCGTGGCGCCCTCTATACATGTATACATTCTACATATATCTGTATGATTTAGAAGTAGATACTTTGTATATTTTACAGATACTTTAGAACAATTGCTTATTAACTGCAAATTCTCTCTAATATGGATTTATATAAACGTAAATCCCTCATGAAACTTATTTGTAAAACATGTATTTCCCTTTCCCATGTTAGGCATCTTTGGTATTGCTGACACTATTGTAAACTATTTTTGCCTTGTTGCACAACCTTTTTTGCAATCTCTCTCTCTGAGTTTGTGCAACAAGTGGCTTTAGTCGCATCAGTGATCCAGCTTAACACAATTAGCATGAAGTATGTATTTGTGCTTTGTACCGGCATTCCATTTCTAATCAGTTGTGCGTCATGTTCTGGGCTCCCACTCCCCGGGTTCCCTGGGAGCCGCTGCAGCAGAGGCAGCAGTTCGCTCGTTAACGAGCTTTTGATACACTTTCCCCCATACTGACCCCTGACTTGATTTCAGTTTGATATGGGTGCGAGAAACTGCTGACTAAAGGCCAAGGAAAGGGCCTCGGCGAGGGTCTCGGCTCCAATAAAGGCGTAAATTAATTAACAATATCGTATTTCCGAGCGCCGCAAGTGAGCTCTTGGCGAACCGCTCATAACAAGTCAAAATCCGGTACCCACACCCCGGATACGCCCACCATCCACGAGCCACAATGCCAGATATCCAGTTGCTCCCATATGCCAGTTCGGTTCCCTTATGTTTATTTGCATAAGTAGCTCAGTAGCTACTCGTTGTTGAAGAAGGAACAGGAGATGGAGCACGAGCAGGAGCAGGAGTGGAGTGCTGAGTATGCGTGTACAAATTACGGCCAAAAAGAATGGCCTGACAGACAGCCTGGCGATGTCTGGGAGGAGGCAAGGGCGAAAGGACGACAGACGAAAGGGCAAAGGGCCGATTCAACTAGTTGAATGATGTCCTTAATAATGAAGGAGCAAACCAGAACCTTAAATAAACATGACCGCCACTGCCTCGACTGCTCCTCCAATCGCTCCTGCCGCCCATCTCGCATTACGGACGGACGACTCTAAGCGGAAATATTTGTTTTCAGACAGTTTTATCTTTCGGGTCAAATCATATGTCATCTTTTGCGTATTTATTTTGCTGGCAATAAATTTTGCAACAGCAACAGCCTCGAGGAAGGAGGGGAATCCGACCCCGGACAGAGAGACAGACAGACAGACAGACAGCCGGGCAGGTGGATGCGTATATGGAGATATATGGTATCTGTGCGTAGGGGTTGTCCGGGCCACATTATTAAGAAAGTTTCCAGCCCACTCTCTCGCTCGTCTCGCCTTGTCGGCAATGAAAATTGCGGTTTATGTTAATCACGGGACAGCCGAAAAAAGCGAGCACCGAAAAATTGACAAATTGCTCCAAATGTGTCGGTATATATATGCTATATGTACGTACATATATATAGATGGCTTGGGGTCGGGAGTCGTTCATTCTCGAGGATTGATTTATGTGTGGGCGTGTGTGAGATGGCGGACGGCCTCCGATGGGTGTCCTTTTTGGGGCCTTCTTCTGTCCCGGTTGCAGACAATTAGGCAGACGGTTTGTCAATCCATCCAATCCGCTTTCCCTTTCTCCGGCATTTGGGTATCCTTTCTCCTTTCTCCTTATTCTCTATTCTCGCGGAGCCGCCCTCATTCGAATTATAGCACGTAGCAACGTGTTACAACCTAATTAAAATTAAAAAGGACTTCGGGTCCTTGACACGACCGCCCAGCGGGTGGCGGCTGGGGCTATAGAAGAGCCAGCGATACGTCACACAAAGTCAAATTTCGTGGCAGCCCCGGAGCCAAATGCCACTCAGACATGGACGTAATATGCCACACTAAGCGAAAAGTTTAGGATTTGGTATTCTATGATTTGAACTTAAGATCTTTGATATCTTAGTTCTTAAATAAGGTCTTTAAAATAATATATTGTCCGCTTAAAATCCTTCGTTGGACATGTCGTTATGGAGACTTAAAACTCTTGACTGAAGATCATCTTTTACAATGTTATACTTCTGGTTAACACTGTATATTATCTTTTTAATCTTAACATTGAACTTAATTTTTAGAAAAATAAATTCTTTTATAACCAAAAGTTTCTATTAATCTGTAAACCATTTAATACCATTATTTTTTTTCAAGTGCACCCACCGTATTATGGTATACCTATGACCAGATGAGGGCATCTCTAATGTGCACACAAAACGTGCTAATGCTAATGGCAGGGCGAGGGTTTCGCTATGATAAGGGGGTGGGGTTCAGAGGTCAGGGGTGTTTTCGTACCCGCACACGCCTCGGCCGCCGTCGCCGTTCCCGTTGCCGTTGTCTTGATGTCAAATGTAAGTGGCACTGCAGCCAAGGCTGCTGGCGGTTTGACGACTGACTTCCAGCGGTGTGCCTCCTGTATGCCTGCATCTATAGATGCATACATCTGCATCAGCATCTGCATCCGCCTCAGCATCGCAAATCGTGCACTTGGAAAAATGCTAAAAAAATACGGATTAATAGCCTGATAGAAAGAGAGGTACTTTTTAGAGAAAGAATTGTTGAAGTACAAATAAGAAAGGTTTAAATTGATCTCAGTAAAGATTTAATTGATCATTTACCTTTCTATCTATACATCATCATTTAGTATTTCCAACTATTTAAAGTATTATAATTATGAAACATCGAACGTATTAATACAACTCCCAAGGCTAAGTCCCTCCTAGACCCCAAAAGAACTTGCTAAATCGGATCAGTAGCTTCTTTAAACTTTTATACTCTAAAGAAACATAGTTTCCCACTCTGTAAAATCGTTCATTTTTCAGCGATATTATATACATCATAATAAAAATGAGCAGCTTTTGGCCACACCACTGCCTTCGAGTGTAGCCAGGCGAGCCGAGGAGCTACACATCCGGATATCCCGGCGGCAGGGCATAACTGTAGCGGTAGAATAGATTGTGTGTACAAATTGAGAGGATATATATTTTTTCTCATTTCTGCAAACTGAATCGCTGTTTGTCGGATGCTCACTGATATTGTAGTTAGGATGGCAGGCAGGAGCAGGCGAGAGCAGGACTCCCTTCGCCACTCCCACGATTACAATCAATATAAATCACATTTACCCAGAGCGAAAATGCTTTCTACTTCAGTGGAGAAGCCAAAAATTCATACGCAACAGGGGAATTTGCTACTTTTTACGATATGCGTATATATGTGTGTAAATGTTTATATATTGTACAACAGCAGACACAGTAGAAGAGGGGCTGCAGATGGCACCTCCAACACACACCACACACACACAATCCTGTGAAACTCCGAAACTCTCCCTAACTCCTGCTACTATATTTCCACTTTCGACTTACCACGTCTATTTTTTTCCATTTGGCCAGAATAAAAAAAAGAGCACCAGCGAATACAAAACCCGAAAAGCAACCAGGCAGGCCAGCAGCAGGCAGGCAGGCAGGCAAATATGCAACAAATTCTCATTCAAAACACGCACGCAAATTTCTCCAATTCGCAGGGAGAAAGTGGCAAGGGGAGAAGTCCTGTTGGGTTTGGGGATACCAGGGGTATCCTGCGATGCGAAACCGATGCAGAGTGTAATAGAATGAGGATCGAAAACGTACAACAAAGGATGGCATAATAATAAAAAATTTAAGATGTGTAAAAAACATAAAAAGAAAATTCATTTGCGCCAAATTTGTGGATTTCACCTTAATCTTTTCATGGCTCTAGCCGCCGCTCTACCCCCCCCGCCAAACAAAGTGTGCGAAAATCGATGTACCTATTGAGTGGGTTTGCCATTTTCCCGCAACAGTTACTGCCAGCCATCCGGGAAAGGGTTACGCCCGCGTCCCTTTCTTCTCCTTTTTATTGGTTTGTGGCCGCCAGGAACAAGGCTCGGGGTTTTACTACTGCCAGATCCCATCGTAGCCCATATCCCAGCGGTGGCCATAAGAGCTATTTAAGTTGACTTGTCCTGCTCTCGAGTTTTACAATCGCTTATTGGGAATTACGTGCTCCCCGAACTCGAGGCCCCCGCACATGCCATATATAGTCCGTGGCCTATTAGATGATGTAGGCCCCGTAATAAGGAAGCTGCACACACTCACAGGCATTATATGAAAAGAATCTTAAATTCACACTAGAAACGGACGACGACATACAGAGGGTATACTTGGCTTCAGCTTCAATTGAATTAATTGAAATTCCTCTCTCAACTAAGTGAGCACACACAGAAGACACAGAATCTGTGTGCTCATGAGAACTTGTAAACACAATCTGCAATCACAAGTTTAGTTTCTTCATTTATTCGAGACTTAATTTTTAGGCCAGTCTCACAGTGTGGGGTATGTACTTAGTTCCACAAACAAATATGAGAGGAAAAAATTGTGTAAACAAAAAAACTTTGGTGTTTACATACTATAAAGTTTATAGTATAAACTCACTTAATTCAATAGTTTCTAGGATTGCAGCAACTTATTTTTTCAAGTTCAATCTAACTCATATCAATTAGATGCTCAACACGAAACAGAGCTTACATCCATTGATTTGATTCAATAATTGTTAGGTAATCAATATTGTTATATAATATTTTGATGGGAGCAAGGATTAAAGTGCTCATTTATCGACGCGAGGTATCACTTTCCCTTAAAACGATTTAATGAGAAATTGTATGCAATTACAAGCATTTGAACCCAAGAGTTCTATTTCATTGAATAATCTCAGCCTCGGTGTCAAAGGAAATTAATTAAGTAAATTGTTCTTTACTAAAATAATTTTGTATTTATTTCTTTATTATTATTCAACGAATAACCGTGTTCCTTAGTACATTAAATGCATAGCATTCTTTTATTTATTCATTTATTATTCTTACCTATTTTGTTCTAAAGTGTTTTAAGGATGTTTCTCTTAACTATAATTTTCTTTACTAAACTCAATGTTTTATTTATTTTTAGTGCATTAAAAGCATAGCATACTTTTTGGCAAAATACGAATATAAGATGGCAACTCAACTATTTCCTTTGTACTTTGCTTTCCTTGATTCTATTAAACTTAATAAACATTAACAATCTTTACTCCCCTTGAATACCATAAATATCTTTTTATTCATTTGCTTACACATTAGAATTCTTTGTAAAATACTTAACGAAAAACATATAAGGGGCGATAGTTGGATGACCGCATTACAACTGTAAGTGGAATACACTTAATTGAGCGTCGTTAAAATGTAATGAAATATGTGTGAAGTGCTTCTGAGATTAAATAAACCATGGCTTTCAACCCCCCTGAGAGATTGAGTGTGAGAATGTCGGTAATTTATTTGCCACCTCCAGGGGCACTAGGGAGCAGGGAGCACGCAGCACGAAGCAGGGACCAGCGACCAGCGACGAGGCACCGGTCACAGGGCACCCACATGCCCACACTCGTTCATCATCGTCTTAAGCGCTAGAAGTGCATAATGCCAGAAATCTGGAGTGGACAAAAATTGAATCTGCCCCGACATATGGATATAATCCCACCGAGCGTATTAGTGGCGAATGGTGAGTGGAGCGGAGCGGAGGGGAGACACGGGTAGCGGGCTGCCTAATCTATTATGCGCCTGGACAATCTGTTTGTGTGAAAAGCCGTCGGCGATGGTGATTTAAGATCTGAATCCGAATTCAAGTCCGAGATGGAAAACAGCCGAGCGCGAGAGAGTGCGCTAAAATAATCTCGCTTGAATGGGGAGGCCGCTATTTCGAGGAGAGTTTGCTTCCATTTGAATTCCCCCACCGCTCCCATTCCCATTCCGATTCCGATTCCGATCCTACTCCAGCCTCAACTCGACTCGACTATATGCGGGATAGTTCAGATGGGCAGCGCGGGCCGGCTTAGTCGCTAATCAACTGCAGCGAGCCAGCGAGGGGTGGAAAATGGGAAAGTGGGCGGGGAAAGCGGCCGCCGTTTGTGTGTGTATTTGTGTGTGTGTTGCGGAATTGATGCTCACCAACACTCGCTTAGCCGCTGGCCACGCACAAGGGGGCGATCTCACACACACAGCGAGAGTAATGAATTGATGGTTATTTTCAAAAATCCAACGACTGTCCGCGCGATCACTGCACAAATCAGTTGTGGAATCGCCCTCGAGCGACAATGTTCTCCGCGTTCTCGGAGCTCGGAGCTCCGGACACAGACCCTCGGCTCGGATCTCGGATCTCGGATCTACCGGAATCTCTGTGATCTCAATTCAAAAAATCGGTGCTTCACACATTTTGACTCAAGCCTCTGAAAATCGTACATTAGTTATAAATAAAAAATTCTATATATATATATATATGGTTTTTTTGCACGAAAGTATATATATGTTTGGTCAGTTCTCCGAGCGGGGTTAAGACCCTTCTCAGGCGCGATAATCGCAATCAACGAAGTATAATTCCCGTCGTCGTCGTCGTCGAGCAGAAATATCTGCGGCAGCAACAGAAACACAAGCGATGACTCTGCCCGGCGTGTCGGTGACTCTCTTCTCACTCACTCTCTCTCTCCAGCTGCCTCTCTTTCTCTGCGTGATTCTCAGGAATGCAAGAGTATGTATGCGATAATGCAATAAAAATTTCTACTAATTTTTATTTATTTTTACTAAAAAAAAATATACTAAATAAACTCAAGAGCAGAAATGTAGAACTAAGTAAAAATGAGGTACAACATATAAAGATTCAGGATTAAAAAAAAGAATTAAACTAATAATTAGTAAAAATTCAATAGTTGAATTTTCGTTTTTAACGAATATAAAATTAAGAAAAAATGTTTTGATTATAATGATAGCGTTTTCACCATTTAGTTGATCAGTAAATTCCTACTATAATCAGTTGCCCGGAAAGTAATTTTATTTTTTAAAAACATCAAAGATAGTCTTAAATGTCTTTCTAAAAATTAAATATAACAAATTTGTTTTTAAATTAAATATATAGGAATATTTACTATTAATATTCCAAAGAAAGATCAGTGGCTGATTTATAAGACTCTGATAATGTTACATTAAATTCCCATTTCCTTAAGTAATTTCTCTGAAAATATTTTATACAAATCACAGCCCAACGAAATCTATCTATCTTTATATTTATCTATATATTTATCTTTCTATCATCCATTAAACCAAATCAAAATTAGTTACAACAACTATAGGCATAGTTAATAGAGATGAGGAAATGCAACAGATTTTTAGCGACGACATTTGTCAGTGCCATTATAAAGCTGGACTCACTTAACTAAGTGTTATTGTGCTCTGATTAATCTATGTATATTCTAATTTAGCTGATGAATGCATTCAGGCAGCTATTTATTGTACTTTGTTTGTGCATCTTGCGCTGACAAATTGCTGAATGCGAGAGCTTATAGCTGCCGTCGCATTTCTGCTTTCTGCTTTTTTG
The DNA here is from genome assembly GCA_008042575.1 of Drosophila watanabei. Classification (NCBI taxonomy): domain Eukaryota; kingdom Metazoa; phylum Arthropoda; class Insecta; order Diptera; family Drosophilidae; genus Drosophila; species Drosophila watanabei. Next base: position 249,840 of record VNJS01017705.1, on the reverse strand, counting down.
ACAAGTACTTGACGCTTCTGCTTCGGCTCCTGCCCCGCAGCAATCATAATCGAGCGATGCGGCAACAATAAGACTGTGTAGCAGCCACATTGTGTGTAGTTTTATTCGTTTAAATTCAATTGACTTTGAATGCTCCAGCAATGAAGGCACACAAACACAACAGCAGCAGCAGCAACAGCAACAGCAGCAGTAGTAGCAGCAGCAGCAGCAGCAACAACAGCAACACCAACAGAACGGCAGCATCATCAGCGATGTTGTCGTCTGTCATGGAGCAATTTTGAACGCTGTCGGCGAATACGGGCAACGGGCAGCGGGCAGCGGGCAGCGGGCAACGGAAAACGAATGAGGGTCAATTAAGCCAATTTAAATTTAATAAACTTATGTATTATGTGCAAGAGGTTACTAGCCGTACACGACTTGCAATGATACACATCTACATATGGGCCGGGCTTCGGGCGGCAGAATGGAATATGTTATTTATATAGATATTTTTCGGGGGAGGGTAGCATTTAAAAGGAGACAGCAGCTGCCACAGAAGGTTAAGTATCGCTATCGCTCACACACAGATATTAATAACTCAGAAACTAAATGGAATACATTAACCTTGCCCCAAGCGGATGGAGGCATCTTCAAGCTGTCAATTGGAGAGAGTACGTTTCCCGCTTTAATTGATTTATCATTGCAGAGAGCAGCACGGAGCACCGAGGAATCAGGGGATCACACAGATCTGGCAGCCGCAGGGGTCGCAGGTCGCAGGTCAAGGAGGAGCACACAACCAGGGTGAGTGAATATGGAATACGATACTTACTCATTAGGCAACCGGAAGAAACCAAATCGATGCCGAGTTCGCTTTCCTAAGTACTAGTGCCGCAGGAGTTAGGTTCGTGTCCGCAATACCTCCTGCTGCCCAAGTGCTTATTAAAGCGGCGAGATGCCCAGCCCCAGCCAGCCCAGTGAAAGAGTGTTTCATCTCCATTTAGTTATAATTTAATTGTATTTAATATTTCTCCTAATAGTTACAAAAACTAGGCTTGACAAATTATACTAATCTTTGCGTTTCTGTTCCTCTGTCCCCGCTTGCACTTCGACAGTTTGAGTGGCGGCAATTCTCTAAGATAGATACACTTTATCCAGATATATATTCATACATATACTATCCTCAAGCTGCGGAGGTGTCCGCTCCAGGGAGGGAGTCAATTCTGGTCCTGGACTCGGATATTGAAGTGACGTGGGGATAGCCTCAAGGCCACTCTGCCCGGCTCTGGAAGGGACACGCTCCCTTCGGATCGCTCCGAAGATTTGTACCTGTGTGTTGCGGCCTAGCAATTGTTCTATAAATGCTTAATTTACTCTAGATGGGGGCAACACATCGTACCACGTACTCGAACGGGCCCGGTTCTCGTCCTCACAATAAATTATGAACTATATACAGTTTACAGTTGTCGGGTTGTTGGAGCGGTTAGACAATTACAAATTATAGGGACTGGTTTAGGGATAGGGACAGGGACTTAAACTGGAAACGGTGGATTCCCAGAGTCCGGACCGGTGTATAATCATGTATGTACACTTAGCTTAGACCGATACTTAGGACTACTTAGCGCTAGTTAAATACACGTACGCGGTAGCTACACTTAAACACTCGAGTTAATCGAAACGAAAATCAATAGGTAATACTTTTCATAGAGGATATGGACATGATATTCTCACAAATGCGACTCCCGCAGAACTCTGCCGGGAACTCTGGAAGAGTGCAGGTCCTGTTCAGATTAAATGGATATATATATACGTTTATTGGTATACTAAATATGGCGTAAATAAGTTGCAATCGGCTGGCTCAGTTGCTTATTAGCTTTTTTTTTTTTTTTTGGCGCACAACAATGACCATGGGTTAGCTTAGCGAGCGTTAGGAGATGTCGGCGATATGTTAAGTTTTGACAGCAATTTGATATATCTCGGTACCCTCGGGGATATGTGGGGATAGGGATACGGATACGGAAGGATATGGTATGTGGTATGTGGTAGGTGAAACAGTAAACGATATGTTCTCAAGTAGTAGTTGTTCTCGTTCACGGCCAGATTATCTCTCTTATAGGGCTTAGGACTTAGGGCTTAGGGCCTAGTTACAACAACAGATGACAACGATTATTTACAAAACGAGTGTATTGCAGTTACACTTTTGGCATTGCATAAGTACACAAGATGCTTACGAGCTAGGAGAAGTCTTTCCTCAAACCATGCGAATAAGTACGTCTAGCTGCTAGGATATTATTCGATACGATGCGGTACGATACTCATACTCATGTATTAATACACTTGCCACGCTAAATCATTTGGTTTTGTACACTCAGAAGTAAGTATGTATGTGTATTCGGATTCGGATTTTGTTTGCTTTATATACAACTTTCCTGTATGCGGTTCGAGGTGGTCACGATCTCCGGCCCTGTGCGGAATCTGTACTCGCTGAGCGACGACGTCACCGAGGGATTGTTCGGACTCAGCAGACTCACCTCCATGGGCTGCGGTGTCAGGTGGTACGAGGACGAGGGCGTCGATGTGCTCACATTGTAGTTCAGCGAGCCCAGCGGCGGACTGCAGGTGGTGATGCCCTTTTTGTTCAGTGTGGCATAGCTCTGTATTGTATGTAAGTTTTGGTTTTTTTGGAAAGAAAGCGGGAGAGGAAAGCCCCAGAGATGAACACCATGAGTTTGGGAATGACTTAACCTTCACCAGATGCATTTTGGAAAGAACTGGGAAACTGTCAATAATTTTTATTTAAAATTCAAAGTAAAGATAATGTTTTTGTAGGTATTTTAAAATTATTTTGACAGTTTCCCAGCTTTATTTTAAACGTTTTAGTTTAGTACTCACAATCTGCTTGCTGGGCCGGAAAGTGTAGTGCAACACCTCGTTCCCGGAGCTGCTCATCAGTCCTATGCTGGACAGTCCTTCGGCTGCTCCTAGTCCTCCATCACTACCGCCTTTGGCTAGCTCCGTTTCCCTTAGGTAATCGCGCTGCATCAGGCGGTTCGAGGGGCTGGCAAAGCCCGGTGGAGAAACCAGGCTTTTCAGAGGACGTTTTTCTGCAAGTAAATTAATTTTGGAAAGTGTCAAAAGGAAAGAATAAAATTATTTAAAAACTCTTGAAAATGTATTGTCCCTAAAGCTTTACATATCTTTATTTTTAAAAGCTTTTCTAAATAAAGTTAAAGCTACAAATTGTAGAACTAAAAATAATTATAAATAAAATAAAAGCTACAAATTGTAAAGATAACTGAGAAAGAAAATAACAAATAATATTATAATTTAACTTCGTTTAAAGGTACATTTATTAAGGAAACAATATTTTTCAGTCAAACTACAAGCACAATCTCTTTAATAAATATAAAATATATAATATTTTATTTAAAATAAACTACAATATCCTCTAAGCTCTCCCACCGATACTCACCATACTGATTTGGTATTACATCCGGATCGGTGTCATCTATCTCGGCCTGGTCGGCCATCGGACTATGCCGAGTGCGGGCCGTGGAGCGAAGGGTGTCCCCGGGTACGGCCACCAATCCACCCATCGCTGAGTTGCCCTTCATGCCTCCATCCAGTCCCATGCCAAGGCCACCACCACTGCCGCTTACACCGCCGCCACCGCCACCGCCGCCAGTGCCCACGTCGCCCAGTGCGGCGCCATCGCAATTGATGGGCAGGAGGCTGTGGTGAGGCTGATGATTGTTGCCCGAGCCGTCCGCCTGGACACCGGGATGCAGGGGGTCCAGCTGGCAGTCCGCCGGAATCGTGAGCTGCGTGTGCTTGGCCACCTTCAGGTTGCTGTCGCTGCGCCTGAAATTTAAATGGGGCCATTAGGACGAAGCCACAGCCATTACCCATTAGCCATTAGCTGTCCGTACCGATTGGAGTATCTCCGGTAGATGGCCGCCATCATGATGCAGAAGATGGCGAAGAGCAGGCCGCAGAAAAGGGTCAGGCCAGCCAGGAACGGTGAAAGGGGCATCGAGAGGCCAGTGGAGGCGCCTGCGAGGCCGCAATTAAATTATTGTTGCATAATTTCCAATTAGAAAGTTGGGAAGGGGAAGGGAAGGGGGCTACCCACCTGTGAACTTGGCCACGCCCTTGAAGTTGATGTCGTCGATTATGGTGGGCTCGGAACGACCTTTGGCATTAACGGCAAATATCACCATGCGATAGGTGGCGGCCTGATCCAGATTATCAATCACAAAGGTCACCGGTGTGTGCTAATTTGTATTTAGAAATATATTTAGCATTAAATATACTGCTTAAGTACAAAAAGAGACTCCCTTAAACCTAAAGTGTAATAAGCAATTTAAAAATTCACGAAGCTCCTAAAAGAATGCAAAGAATATTTTGCCCCGCCTAATCGGATGCTTTCTGGCATACTTAAAGGCCATTAGGCCATTTAATCCAACCCCCATCGATTATGGACCCCGAAGGATAAAGATGCTTTATGGGTCTGCCCGGTAATTAGCTGTCTAAACTTACCGAAACCGTAATGTTCCTGGCCAGTCGCAGCGTATTCAGTTCCACGAGCTCCAGCATGAATCCTTGGGGAAGGCCGCCATCGAATCCCTCCAGGCAGTCGACCTGCAGCGAGTCCACCGACTGATTGGTCACCGAGCAGTTCTGCAGGGGAAAGGGTCGACCTGCAGAGGGAGGAGTTGCGTTCCGTTTTCGGATCGATTAGCTAAGATGATGCCTGCAATGATAGCGATGATGGGTGCTTACCGGCTGCCACAATCTGGAACACGCAGGGGCTCTTCTGCATGCCAATGGAGTTCTTGCCCCAACAGGAAATGGTGCCGTAGTCCAGGTCCGTGCTGGGCGTGTAGTTCAGTCGCGACATGCCCGTCTTTGTAAAGAGAAAGAGAAAAAAAAGGGATACGTGGTTGCAAGGATACACGGATAGAAGCTAGTTAACTTTGGGCTACACCTCTGGAGTGTGCCCCCCTTCGGGGAAATCAATCCTACCTCGCTGGAGTGCAGGCGAGCCGGCAGCTCTGTTTGCTCGCCGGACGAGTTGAAGGTCCAGTGGAAGGAATCCGCCGGCGGTGAGGCATCCACTTCACATTTCAGGGGCAGGGTCTCGTGCTTGAGGGCGCCCAGCAGCTCCTCGTGGTCCGTGGCACAGATCGGGGCATCTATCGGGGGCGAGTGAGTAATTGGAGCGCTTATTAAAATATTTAACGCCCTCTTAAACGGCTTGCATTGTGAGAATAGGGGGAATGTGCGGGCTAAAACACTGAGAATAAATATTCCAAATAACATTCATGACTGCAACTTTTGGTTAAGACAAATACTGGTTTTCTGCATTCCCAAAATGTAACTAATTTCTCATTTCAAACTCTTTTTAAAGAATTTAATGTTAATATTTAAATATGAATCGCTTTTTTTCAGTGAACCTCCCTTAACGGGGCTTAAATTAATACCGTATTCCGGATTTCGCCGGCACATTTTGGTCATGGAGATACCTAAGTCCGTCCCCCGGCTTCTGGTCATTTTGTGCCAGCTTCAGAGTCAGATTCAGATTCAGATTCGGATACAGAGGAGTCAGATACGGGGGAAGGAGGCTGGGGGAGGCCCAAGAGTGCCAAGGCAATGCATTCATTGCGCCATAATCTTGGTCATTAACGTGACTCGTGGATGGGGGGGGAGGGCATGGGATTCCGGGGGATGTCCTAGGACCGTCGACACACACCTACATACTGCGCCTTTGTTCTTGGCTAGGGGCCAGAACCTAGCACTGAGCCCCGTACTCTAAATACATTAAGAGCCATTCAAACTCAAGGATTAAATTGGAAATTACAGAGACGTTAGTTCAAAGCCAAACTTTGGTGACTTCGAGGACGAGGCTCAGGGCTCAGCCGAGGCAAGAGCCGAGCCTGCGGGGAAGGGTATGATGTTGGATGGGCTGTTGGATGGGGATTTGGCAGCGATTTACTTACAGCGTATGCGCAATGTGACCGGATTACTGGGGCCCTTGCCCTCCGAGTTGACAGCCAGGCAGGTATAGTCGCCGGCCGAGGCACGTGAGACGCTCTGGAGCACCAGGGACTGATCCGACAGGATGACGCCTGCGGAGATGTTATGCTGCAGCTCCTTGCCCTGCATAGAGCAAAAAAGGAATATATTGATTGTATTAGAATATATAGTATATAGTGACATGAGACACATGAGAACATAAGAAGTAAATATAACTTTTGGTTGTATAAAATGACTATCCCCTCTACATTTTTTGTTATTTATGAGTCCCCATATCCTGTAGTTACTTCAAAGAACTATCCATTATTAAAGGTGAGAGCAAAATTTTTCCCCCCGTGTATGTAAGACACATTCTTCAGACTGACTTACGTTATGGAACCAGGACATCTTATAGGGCTTCGGGTTCGCCAGCACAATGCACTCGAAGTACGCATCGTCGCCCTCCTTGATGTCATCGGGATTCAGCGAGGAGCCAATCTTGAGCGTCGTGGTGGGCTGGTCTGTGGGCATACAGGACATAGGGCAAAAATAGAACGAAAACGAAAATGAAAACGAAAATCGTGGAGCGAGAAGCGAGAAAGGAGAAAGCGATTTTTTTGCAATTAGGCTTCACCCTCTCGCTGAGGCAGCGGTTATGGGGATTTCCTTACAATGGACAATGAGTCGCCATTTGTCCTCGATGGCGCTGCCGTCGATGAATTGATTTTCTGCCCGACATGTTAAATATTTGCCATCGTCCTCGCGTCCGGGCGTAAACGTCAGGATACTTAGAGATTGATTATCGGGTTCATTAAACTAAAAAAGAAACGCAAACAGAGTCCATTAGGAAATGAATAATGAAACGGAAGCGGGTCGAAAGTAACGCAAAGCTACGAAATGGAACGAAATCGAGGGCCAAGGAGCCGAAGGAGCCATGGAGCCAGGGAGCTCTAAGGAACCAAGGAACCAAGGACCAAGGCCAAGGCAAATACATAAGCGAAAATGGAAAGGAAATTTGTGGCAATTATAAGCAACGCACACAGTACACAATATTAATTTGTATTTAATTAATGAGTTCGGGACTTTGCGCATTTATTATGAGTTTAGTTTGGTGGCCATGGCCATGGCCGTGGAAATGTTTATCCCTCCGCCCAGAGACTTACATTCTTGGTGAGCTTCTTCAGCTGCTTGCTGCCCTTCCACCAGGTGATGAGCGCCGGCGGCTTCGATCCAGAGCTCTTGCACTCCACATCGTAGGTGCGATCCGCGGACACGAACCGATCCTTGGTGAGGATATGCACGGCCATGGGTTTCACTACAGGAGATAATAGATAATTAATACTTATTCCTAGAATATTCTGTGCATCCTTTTGCTCACAATTGACATCCAGGACGACGACCTTGTTGTTGGGCGGCGTCAGGTTCGTATTGCTGGCCACGCACATTAGCCGGGAGTTAAGGTGCTGCCGGCCTACGTTGGGGTAGGACAGGTGGTTCACTGTCTTTCCGTCGACCCGCTGCTCAAAGGACTCGTCAATGGCTGTGTTGTCCAAGTACCACGTGACGTTGGGTCGTGGGCGACCTGGATTTTCGGCGGGATAAATAATTCATAAATGCAGATAAATAAATAACAGAAAATAAATAATTCAATAAGGAAATATACTATGTAACACGAATTTTCGGGGGGCCTAACAAATTGGATGCTAACTGAAACAGCAAAAGAGTGTGTTTTGGGAATTTAAAATTTAAGCATTTACAACTTTCGAACAGCGCAAAAGGCAACCCTTGCATTCGAAAGTTAACGAAAAACTTTCTCTGTAATCTTTTAATTGACAGAGCCTGCTCTTTGAAATGCAGGACTCCTTGAAAACTTTTTGGAGAGGCTTTTAATGATTGTTTTTAAAAATTTAACCAAGAAGATTAAACCACTCAACAGGTTGTCTATTTGAGTCAAAGTTAAAGGGGAACTTTTATAAAACTACTCTGTTTGGGGGTACAAAATGGGAATAATTTTAAATTGGAAGCTTTCAGAAAAAAATCTTTTTAGTTTTATCATAAATATTTTTCCTAGTATTTAAAGTTGAGAACAAATAAATATTTTTTGTTCTTATATTAAAGATATTCCCTTACCGCCAGAGACTTCGCAGGTCAGGACTATGTCATTGCCCTCGTTGAAGGACTCCACGTTGCCCGCCTTCTCGTGCCTGTTCTGACCGTAGATGATCGGCCTGTCTGGCGGCACGATGACGGTGAGGTTGATCTTCAAATTTCGTGTGGGCGAGTTGCGGAAGTCGACCCGACACCGATACACCCCCTCGTCTTCGATGCGAATGTTGTCGATCTTCAGCTGGGCGGGATGAGTGGTGCTACTAAAGTGGGCGCGGCTGCCAAAGGCCGAGGGTGAGGACCACAGACGAGCCTGACCAAACTGACGGCCACGGACATCGAAGCTGTAAAGAAAAGGTTTTGATATAATTATATTTTTTAACGTGAAATTTAATTTATTTATCTTTACACAATTTGTTAAAATATTCAAAAAAAAATATAAGAAAAATATGAAGTTCCTCTACTCACTTGTATATAGGTTCACCGTCGCCCTCACGGAACCAGAGCACCATGTATACTGCATCGTCCCGCTCCTGCGGCGAGATATCGCAGGGCAGCATTGCCTGGCGGCCGAGCACGCCCTGCACGGTGGTCAGTGGAACCGGACGGTCCAGATTCTGCATGAGCTCATCCTGTTCTATGTAAGTGCCCAATGCCTGGACGATTCCTGTCAGCATTAGCAGGGGTAGGAGGAACTGCCTCCACGCTTTGGAACAGCTGTTTTGGTATGGTTGGGATGTGGCTTTAGCTCTTCTCCTCGGGGAATGCGTCCCTCGATCCTCCTGCCCCTGCTGCAGGTCGTGCCCATCCAATCTCTCAATCCGATGGCAGAAAAATCCTTGAAACGATGATTCCTCGTGATGCATGGTTTTCGTTTTCTCTTTATTCAAACGTGTCGCTTGCTGGGACTATTCCTGTGGCCCCTTTCATAGCCATCGATAGATCAAAGCATTTTCATCCATACTTCAGACTTTAAGGGGAAAACTAGGATGATTGGCTGCAGAATAGAATAATTTATGACAATAGTTATAAGACAAAGAAGTGATTTGGTTTTTAATTAATAATATCAAAGAAGCTGCAAAAGAAAAGAATATTCTTCTTTATCTTAATTCAACAATTTCTAAATGAGCGTAAACGTTTTAAACAAAAACTTTCAAATTAAGTCTTTAATTGGCAAATTAAGTAACCAGTGTCTTTGTGCTAATATAAAAGCAAAAAAAATATATGTAGAAATTAAATTTCAAACACTTGAGAAAATATTTACTTTCATATTTCTATTCAAAAGTCTCTGTTCCCTCCCGTAAACCATCTTTTTCCCCTGCGTACACCTTAAAGTAACTTTTATGTCCGTCAAGAAAAAAAATATGAAACATTGTAAGTTATTTTAGAAATTCTTGCTCACAACATACTTAAATTACATTCTCCTTTCCCTTTGTTGTTTCATTTTTGGCTCTCCTGTAGCCATATCAAATGCTTGGTTACCAAAAATATTTGTAAATTCCAGCCTGTCACTAATGAATCTAATAAACTTGCAAACCAGGGGCAGAAAGTGCATGAATATGAATTTGTAAAGTTGCTTTCCAAATTTAATACAATTAAGTTTGCTTGAAAAGTTTAAGCCGGAGATATTCCAAATATTCCAAAGGGAATTTTGTTTGGACAAATTCATAAAACTACATTTGTGAGAGAGAGAAAGCTTTTAAAATTTAAAAAGGCTCGTAAATGCAAATGGCTTATGTGAATGATGATATATATTTTCTGACTAGCCAGATAAGAGCTTAAGCCTGAGACACTGGGAATGTGTGTGCTTGTGAGGAAAGCAATCAAGATATGAATCAAAGCATTAATAAGCCCGCATTTCGAATACTTGAACTCAATTTGCAATGATGCATACTTCAGGGCTCAGGAAGCTCGTTTTCCATATCTGTAAAAGGCTTCAATAGATGGAACCGATTGCTGGCTAGCTTCAAGGGCATAAATTTAAATAAATACAGTTGATTTTCGTTTTTCTTTTTTGGAAAACGTGTCCATTGTCTCGCTGGCCACAATTAATAACCGCTGTCAGTGCCATTCAATTCGCTAATAAATCAAAAGTATTTAAGAGAACAATGCGTTCCGGGATCAACACGTCCCACACATTTTCGCGATTTTTATAGAGTCAGACAGAGTCAGGCAGAGTCTCTTAGCAAGTCGCTAAAGTGTAACTAATAGTTTTATTCGCCGGTAATCACTGCCGCATCTGCCAACTTCTAGAGGTATTCACGACTCTCTCAGCCAGGTTGGAATTCATGACGCATTTGCGGTCGCTTTACTCAATTTGCGGTGGGGTTTGTCAACGTAATATCTTTAAAAATGTGAAGTCATTTGTTTGGCACTTGGCTGAGAGATGGCCAAAAACCGAAAAATCAAAACTGACATGGCGAGAAATGCTGAGCAAGTTGTGCGGATTGTGGCCAAGAAAGTGTGGTAGTGATTGGCCAGTCGTAGTCGTAAAAGATGATGATGATGATGGCCGGAATGCGACAGAGCCAAAGGCCAGGCATATGGCCAGCTCAGAGATCCCATCCGTCGATAACAAAAGGCGAAAGAGTTATGGGTCTGGCAGTAACGAATTTCTGAGATTCCAGCCGTGGCTCATGCTCATATGTCCACTCAAAGTTATGGGCCTAATGCCCCTTTATGGCCATTTAATGTTATAACTTAATTAATTATTACGATATTCCATTTCCCCCCGTCGCGGAAAAGAGCTGCTCATAAATATGCGCACAATTTGCCTATGAATGTGATAGCCAAACACTTGGCCCAGAGGAGACTCTCGACAGATACAAAAACAGACCAAAGAGCAGAGGGATGGATTTACAAAGGGCATAGCATACCCTCAACAGGAGGGGTATGATGCTTTCAATAGCTCTTTAAGTAATTTAGATAACATTCAAAAATGAAATAATATTCTGCCTCATCAATCATCTGTTTTCTAAGCCAGTTGTGTATCTTTTTGGCGAATTTAAAAGCATGAATATACACAGGCTTGGATCTTACAACTCTTCTTCGCTTGAGATAACATTCAATATTAAATTAAAATGCTGCCATATCAATCAGCTGCTCCGCTAATTAAATGTATCTCTTAAATCACCCAACTACCTACCTATATTTTGATTTTGATGGACTTCCAAGGGTATCTACAAGCTGTTTGTGCGGCTCTCGACTCCCTTTGTTGGCCACTTTTGGTTATTACCAGCCAAATATTTTGAATGCTGACAAACTGACCCCACAGAGGAAAGAAAAAAAACAACAAACTAAAAAGAGAACCGGTTATCTGAGTGAACTTGAATTCCTCACTGTTTAAAATTCATTAGCTTTTATCTGTTTTTATTGCCGCATAGAATAAACAATAGATGCGTTGATTTATTAATTATTTATTTCGATTTTACGTTACAAATAATGAAACAATATTTCCAGCCCGTACAAAAAAAGCGACTGAAAAGCCAACAAAGCGTTTTTCCGATTGTTTGATTGAAGGTGTCGCATTAAAGTTTAAAATTTAAAAGGCCAGCTAAGCCCCGGACATTGGCGTAAACAGGAATTTATACATTTACACCTGTAATTTCAATTTCCGTCCGCTTTCTGCCGCCTGCTGCCACTCAAAAGACGCTAAGCGCTTTCTAATGGACGCAATTAAACTGAGTAGCCTCCCCCTTTGCTCTCGACCAGCGAACCCCATCCTCCATCCTTCATCCTCCCGAGAAGTCGTAAACTTGATTTCCTATGCACTCCTCCGAAAGCATTCCCCATGGGCGCTTTGTTCGCACATGAAGGTGCGAATTTTTCAGCCTGAAAGCAGATCAAAGATATTTGCATTTGCATACACCACATGCCACAGGGGGAACCGGGGTAACTCGAACCCCTCGCACTCATCGTTGGCATTAATAAGTATAAATAACTCTTTGATGGGCAGCCGGTTACTAGCTAGCTGGCCGGCAACTTTAGTTTGTTTAGTTTGCTGGCCATTTGTACAAAACACCTTTGGCTTCTACACGAAATATGACAAGAAATCAACCGAAACCGGTTTCGGCTTTCGATGTAATGTGATTTTTTGTGAGAAACACCCAGAAAAAAGCAAAGACACTTGGAAAAATATACAATAAGATAGATGGTGAAGACTTTTCTTTTCAAGAAATTAAGTCTACATTTTATTTAAGATTAAATTTGGGATGTGAATATGTTTATTCTTTGTGCTATCTGAGAAGATTGTGCTGTTACCAGGAATATCAGTTATTAATGTCATTTTATACCACTTACAACTTACAAAAATTAGAACTATTTTATTATAAAAAGTATTTTAAGAAATACTATTATTTATTTATATTTAATATACATTTTTTAGTAGTTGAAATGATTGATAAAGACATATTCCAAATCAAAGACAAGCTGGAATTCAATTAGACTTCAACCCATTCAATGACTTCTTATAACTGACATCTAATTGTTTTACTTTTAATTCAAATTCTTTAATAGATTTAATAAATTTTTTGTGTGCGAACTATAAAGAAAAATTTACAACCTATGCTAATATTTCAAATTTGTATATACTTCCATCTTATCTAAGCATTCATAAATAAATTAGCATCTAAACATTTTTGTTATTTGCTCAATTCTTAGGAAACTCAGCTGCTTCCAGGCGGATTTTCTTGAATATTTAAACAAAAAACACCCAAATTCAACATAAAAAGTTCTCTATTTTTAAAGGACTCAATTTTTCAGAGTGCAAAGAAAAAACGGATACGCCGCGCTTGAAATGCTAAAAGATGTTTGTGGGCCTCGAGCCGCACTGCTGGCCTACCGATGTTGTCTCTGTTGCCGGTTGCTGTGGTGTTGCTAATTAAGATTACAGACATCGATACTTTTCGGAAAGCAGTGGCACGTACACAGATACACACGGAACAGGGTACACCTTGAGCATATATATATAAATATATCCGATAAGTGTGTGTAAAAAGATGGCCAGCAGCCGAAAGCAAAGGCAAAGAATCTGGTAAAAGGCCGAGCTGAGCCCGGCAAAAAGGCAGTTGATAGCTCCCCAAAGTGCTACATCAACGCCAAGTGACAAGGCAGAGGCTTCGGACTTGGGTTGAGGCCCGGGCTTGGGTTCGGGCTCCTGGCTTATTAATTATGTAGCTTAATTTGCGATTATGCAGATATGCACGAGCATAAATTTTGAGGGAAATAAGCAGCCAGCGGAGATAACTCACCTGCTAATGTATGTGCATATATGCCGGCCGATTTCATTCAATATTCCATGTTGTTTTTATTGGCCATCGGTTAGGCGTTGCTTTTGCCTCAGCTTCAGCTTCTGCTTCTGCTTTTGTTTGACTTGGTTTGCTTAGGACTCCGACTCGGACCCTGTTCTGGGTCAGTTTCTCTGGCGAGTTTCTTCTAATGAGCAGACACGCCGTCTGAGATGAATCTGCGAGGTAACCGGAAGAGACACATTTTATAAACTGGCAACCGATTGCCCGCCTAATTGGCCCTGATTTACGGTCTCATTTAGTTTTGACTTCGTTCCACCTTCCACCATTGCCATTCCACTATTGTGGCCAAGTGTAATCAAGTGCCGCGCGAGAAGGATCTCTCGAGTCTGCTCTCGTTGTGACAACTATTACCATAACAAATTAGCGCGCCTGCCACTGACAGGGCCAATTGAACCGCACACGGAGCGACGACAAAAAAATATTTACACGGCACCCGACTATCGGAAGGGCTGTTCAGGGCGAAAGAGTGGTTTCGGGACTTGGGAAGAGGTAGACACGAGTCACCAAACAACAGAGACGAGCGGAGGCCGCCGCCATATCCTTGCAGCCAGTATTCTGCCGGTTCCTTTTTTATGCCACAGTCGTAAATTCCAATTATCGACGAGCTCGAGGCACGGCACCACAAACCGAGCAGCGAGCGGAGTGTCCTCCTGCTACTGCTCCTCCACTCCTCTCTTCCTGGCGCGGCCCTTTTGCTCGGTTCCTCCAAGTGGAGAGCTACTGGAGTGCTGGCTGGCAAAGCTGGAGTGGAGTGGCGTGGAGCCGATTTTCAAAGTCAAGCCACGGCAACGTTTGTTGCTATTTCAGTCGCTCTGCATTTTCATGCTATTCTTTTAAATATATATATTTATTTTTTTGGGGTAATCCTCGAGGCTTCAGCTTGAAGCACTTTAAGAGCTTTACTACTTTTATTTATTTGTGTTTAATTATTCTTGTTTGAATGCCAGTCATGGCAATTGCATTGCGGTTTTATTTATATACAATTTGTAAACATTCTTTTGAAGAAGGTTTCTGTTTTGAGGTTTGGAAAATCTTTTGTGCAAAATGCCAGCAAGTTGTTAGTTGGGCTTTAAATTCATTTTACCGAGACTATAAAAACATGAAATTCAATTTGAATACTTGTGTTATTTTCAAGGGATACAAAATAAATAATTGCAAAAATTTTGTTGCTGTTTTAATGACATAAAAAATATAATTGCACAATTATGATTAGCTTGTAATTATTTTTCAATAATTAGGTAATTATGTTCCTAAATTGACTAGGTATTTCAATTAACTTTGTAATTTTAATAATTATAATTTCAACAATGCAATTGCTATAAGAGTTTATTAGATAATTTTTGTCTGTCATTAAGCGTGAATTTCTTAACAAGTATTTTCTAATTTAGCAACTTTTAACTTTCTGGGAACCAATAAACCATTTCGTAGAATTATTCAGTCATTTTATTTGATTCTTAGGTTGTCAGACAATTGTATTTTAACGATTTAATCGCTTTAAATGTATTTAAATGGCTTTGATCACTTTTTCGGGGGCTATAACAATATCACTTGGCTGGAGGCACAGTTTAGCTAAACACGATTTCATTAGACTTTTTGTTATTTATGTGCTGTTTCTTTGATATATTCATTTCAGTTAGTTTGCATATATTTTTGTTGTGAGTTGAGTTTCCATGAGAATTGCGAGAGCTGCCGGCAGACATTCACGGCACACTTTTAGCATTTTGGGGCTACGTTTGATTAAAGATAATTTGCATTTATCACTTGGCTATCGATATCGATGGGCCTGCGGCCCATGCCTTTGCCGGCCCGTGCCTTTACGATGCTTTTATTAAGCACTTGGCCACTAAATCCTGTATCTGAACACAATGGCAAACACCTCAGCCGCTCGGCTCAGATACTCACACTGAGGGAGACACACTGATACACGAGCACCGTGCACTTGCGTCCGTAGTGGTGCGTGCTCGAGTACGAGAGCCGAGAACCCTTGTGGGTGTGCTTGTGTGCGACGACGTACGGATACGGATACGGGTGTGTTTCTGTGTGTGTGTTTGTGTGCGTATGCGTGTGCGAGAGGAGCGCTTTAAATGGAAAGCCTGAAGCGAACGGATTGGGCTACATTTCCACTTGGGCCGCTCGCGTTTTCCGACAGCAACATGTGTACCGTTATGGGTTCGCGTATCTACTGGATACGTCGTCGCCAGCGCGCTCGTAGATACTTTGATTTCACTTCGAATCGCTGCGAGTTCGAAAAACGATGGAGCCAGCAGGCGAGCGGAGCGAGTTCGAAAACGAACGCAAGAGCGACGCCAAAGAGAGCGAGCGTCGAAACTTGGCATACGATATTGGGGGCTAGATGTTAACAGCGCTCATATCGTATATTTGGTCTAAGTACAAATTATGAAAATTGATTTTTAATGACAAATATTTCACAAAAAACTGTCTGGTTTTAAAGAAAGTTTCTCGAAAAATTTGAATTTTTCTACTGTATTTTATTAATTATTTTGTATGGGTATGCAGTATAAGTTTAAGAGAAAATTCTTAACAAGCAAAGCGTCTATTTTATTGTTTCAATTAGGAAGAGGTAAGATCAGTCAATATCGCATAAATATGAGATAATTAAAGAATATTTTTTAAAGCTATTTTTATATACAAAAAAACAAAAGGAAAATGTTGATTTACATTAAAAGCTATTTTAAACAGTAGCATAGAAGTAAATAAACCATGTCCTTAAATACAGGTTGTATATTAATATTTTTTATATAAAAACCTACTTATAGTAGAAATAATAATTAGATTTTTCTTATAAAATACAAATTGTTGATTTCACAAGTACAATTTTCATAGAAGAATATTAAAAGAATATTAAAATAAGTTCATTTTAAGGCTATATGCTAGTTGCAACTTTTATAAGGTTTTCCATTTTCAAACATGGTTTGAAAGAAGTACACACTTTTCCTCGATGCAGAAAAATTTCGATTGACAAATTTGGCCGTTTTCCGCTTTCCACTTTCCGCTTTTCCCCTCGTCACTGAACCCTGCGCTTATTTATGCGTGAAGATTGCCCCTCAAACGGCAAATATTCGCTGCGATGGACGATAAAAGTTGTCGCTGTGAAAGTAATTAGAGCTAGACACGATTACACGATGTTCTATTCGTATTTATCCCTCGGCCGATACAGACACTCGCCGCTTAACAGATGAGTAATTGCTTTGCCAAAAGACTTTTCGAGCTGGTTTTACTTTGACCAAGAACTCACTGGCCGAGAGTAGTTAATTATTAAAAAACGGAATAGGTTAAGCTGGGAAAATTCGTGTTTCAGAGACTTTTCCCATATAAGTTAAAAAATACACAAAGACTTTAATTCAATTAAAAAAGTAAGACTTTGGTCAGGGGCTCGCTGGTAATATTTTCTTATTTATTCTCTTCTAATATTGTCTTATTCTTATATTTATAAATATATAATAGTATACACAAATGTAGAAAATTTGCCAGTTTAATATCTTAACAAGTTCATTTGCCTTTTCCACAAATAAGAATATTTTCTTTGCCTTTCAAATAAATTTAATTTACATTTTACATTTATTAAAATAGACAAAACTACCCCTTAGACACATTCCTGGCAAAATCCTCCTCTTTTATTTAATATTTCCCAATATTTATTTATATGTGATGATTAAACAATATATTTAACTTAGTCTGCTTTGTCATCTTCACCAAATTAAGAAACAATTATAATATAATTTAATGCAGAAAGTTAAATACAATACAAAAGCGACAGGTATAATTATAATATTACTTCAGAAAACAACTCACATTTAGTATATTTTCATCCGTTGGAAATCCGGTTTTGGCCAACTTATTAAGCCCGTGTTGACCTATACAAAAATTATACAAAACAGACAAAAAAGAAGAATGCTTATTCACCATTAACTTTTATTTATAAGCGAAATGATAACGCTTTAAGATTTACTGTTATTTTATGATCAACAATTATATGTCATTGATTCATCGTTGGTTTTATTTTCTGTATAATCGAAAGCATTTAAAGGGTTTACATATAGACAAAATATATTTTAAATCTTTATCAAAGACCTATATAAATCATAGAGAAATACATTAAAAGCCTTTACAAGATTTAGTGTTTTTGAGAACCATTTATTTAAAGTTCTTTTTGAACCGATTCCAAACTTTATTTAGACATTGAGAGATGGATTTATTTACCGCACACACTTTTTCGAATTAAAGCCAAACCAAATATTTTTGCCATCCGGTAAAAGGAGGTCTGCGCGATGAACAATATTCCTCTAGGCCGGGAAATGGGAAATTAATTAAATCGAACAATATTTGCTCGCCTGAATTATTCACTTATCAATCAATGTGTTTATTCTTTGACGGAACAAGTCCATAAGTCGGTGTGGCTTTTCAAGTGGATTTCCATAAGCCCCCGTACAAAGCACACATATGAACAATATATATATATTTATATTTTTGCGGCGAAACATTGCCCCTTAATTCGGATGATTCGGATCCGGATCGGGGCAGATGTTATTCATCATACGAGTGCGCCGCTGTTGTTCTTTATCAAGTGATTGATGCGCAATATCCACACAATTTGATATGAAAAGGAAGTAGTAAGGAAAAGCCAGAAAGCCCAGAGAGAGACAGTGTGCGGGGAAGGGGAAAATCCCCCTCGAGTGCAATCACCTGGGAATGGGGATCGAACTCCATTGGGTGCCCATCGCCAGCTCCTACTCCTACTTCGACTCCGACTCTTCTTCCCACTCCTCCACCAGCACCGTATCCATTCCCCGGAATCTGCGTCGGGTCGGTGCCATGCTGGGCATTAAATCGTTAAAGTAACATATACAAATTAATGCAAACAAATACACGAGTGCCGCCCCAAAACGAAACGAATCGAAATGCATTCGCTTTCGGGCAATTTCTCTCCCGTTTTGTTGGTGCTCCAGATCTTGTCAATAGTTACGACTTTCCGATGTGCCACGGAATGCTAAACAGATCAAAAGCCTGGCACGTGGATGCGCCTAAACTGACTCCCGGAATCAGACCGAAAAGACTCTCCGGCGGAGAAACTCCCGAAAAACCCAGACTGACAGCCACGAGGTGTGAGAATTCTCAAGTGAGATGGCAGTGCACTCAGGTCCCAGTCCCAGACGGACATTCACCACCGCCCACTCCTGGCTACCTCATGAAGTGCACTGGCAGAAAAAAGAGCTTCTAAATATATACAAATACTTCATTATAGTTAGCAATATTTAATGATATTTAAGATGAGATTGAAAAGGTTATTAGTATTGTTTAAAAGCTGTTACTGCTTTTATTTGTATCATTTAAATAAAGTAATATATAGTTTGTCTTTAAAATGAACTTCTTAATTCAAATAAAAAACATTGCAAATGTTTAGAAATTGTATTTTAAATCCTGAAATTGATTTCATGAAATTATATTATCTTAAATTTTTCCTCCGTGCACAAATACCTATTCAGCCGCAGTCGCATTCCCCACTTCCCAGCAACGACTGGCTTCTTCTTTTATTTTGGACTTAGCACCAGGGATTTGTGGCTATTTTTGGCACCGACCAAGAAATCGGGAATCGGTAGCTGCTAGCCCATAAAATAGGTGTGGTCATATCGACAATAAATATTCCCTGACTTTCGGGAGGGCGCGCGATGTTCAATAAAAAGAAGAGCAACGAGCAAATTAAGAAGAAATACACGGAATGTTTGGAATTGAAAGAAGTTATGCGGGATGCAATGTAAAAATAGCGACGTAAACAAACCGCAGATACGTGGCAACGCACAGATGCACAGATGAACAGATACATGGATACACAGATACATCTCCTGCGGTAATGGATCGCGTGCTCGAATAGAACAACTGCAAGCGATACTCTGAAGGCGATTCCTAGGAAACTGGAGTCCATTGTGTATAGCATTCGCATTTGCATTTGCCGGGCATTCGTCATGGGTCCCCAGTCCCATCATCAGATACTCCTGGCTTTCGGTCGAGACATGGGTATCCGTATCCATATATCTCGGGTATGCAAAACTCGGAGCCGGGGGCAGAAGCGGCAGCCACTTGGGCTCGAGCGTTTAAAATCCCATTTCCACATGCCTTACATGTGTTTCGAGCGACTCCAACATTTATTATACCAATCGCTGGAGGAGTGTTTGCGACTTTGGCTTTCTGGCTAATTTACATACGAACTGTATGCCAAATGTGTGTGTGCTTTGTTTTTGTTGTTCGCTAACGAATTGTGCTCGTCGAAGGCAGCAATTAATGGCAGCATCGCACTGATGACTTAATGACAACTTCCTAATAAAAGCCGCAAAAGAATTTAATCAATTTATTAGCCTGTTACAAGCCAGATACATGCGATTATTTGGCCATTAAAATTTGCATATCAATGGCGAACACTCGCTTACAAGATCCCGCCTTGTAGGAGGACAACCAATCCATAAACATGCCATCAATTAGCATGGGAATCACACGTTCCAATGAATTACAGAATCGTCGACGGCGGCGTTGTGTGTGCTTATGACGGCGGAGTAAGTTGTTCCTTGGTTCCTCGACTAGAGTTGACCTTGCCCCAGCTTGGGGGGTTGATGTTTTGGGGTTAAATGTAACTACTACACGGCAAGGAAAAGTGTGATAAAATGATAAAGATGATAAGAGTTAAAAATTGTACATTAAAGAAGTATTTATTACTTATATCTTATTTTTTACTCCCTTTGTAGGTCTTGTTCTTCGTTTTTCATACCCACAATTGACATGCTCTTAATAAAATCTTCGATTCCACTCCATTTAATATTCTTTAGTTAAATGAACACCTTAAAAATGATTTGATAAAATCTTCTTAACACACAATACCTATTTGTTTACTGTGTACGCATATCTGAGACCTTGCCGTGCTGCGGCTCATTAACGTTTATGGCGGCTGATTCTGCTTTAGCGCCGAGTAGAAGTGGAAGTGGATGTGGATGTGGATTGGATCCCGGTAAAATCTATACATCGCATCGCATCGATTTATCGCAGCAAACACACTCGCATTCCCCCGGCCACGGTCCTAATACGTGCTTAACGGTAACATTTCAATTTGCAATTTTCGACCCGCCGTCTGTCTATCCACCGGTGAATTCGTCTCCCTCTCGTCTCCCTATATGCTATATATGCTATATGCTATATGGCTCTGGTTCTAACTGTCTGTCGGAATGGCTGGCTGTCCTGTCCGCCACGCACTTGCCACGCCCTGCATGCTAAAATGTTTTTCAAACATGCAAAGATCACTGCCACAAACACAAGCGCACCTCCACGAAACATAAATACCAATAAACACTGGAAAAAAATATTTTGAAAAATATTTAAGGTATTTAAGAAGTGATTTTTATAATACAAAAATGCAATAGGGTACAGCAGAGGTATATTCTGATATCCATCTTAACCAGACTTTATTTAATGACTAAAACTGTATTTTTTATTTATTAATCATAGTTTCTAATTTCCATATAAAATGTTCTATATTTTATATACATTTTTAAATAAAGGAATAATAATAATAAAAAATATTAAATAAATAATATTTATAGAAGAAACATTCAAGATATTTAAGAATTGATTTTGATATACTATTAAGTACAGCAGAGTTATCTTTTTATATCCAATCTTTGTTACTTGATTTAACTATGTATTTTTATTTATAGATTCTGTTTTATATTTTAATATAATATTCTATATTTTCTATACACTTTTCCCCAAGTGCATCCACTCAAACTCCCGGCTTAGGTCGACTGCCCGCAACAGAAACCAAACCCTTTGACATTGTTTTGGTTTTTGTTCGGAGCTCGACCCGTGCGATATATAATCAGAATTCGTAGGCACGCATTATTGAATGGGCCCGTGTCCCGTTCCCCCCTCCACACCCCTTCCGCCTTAACAACAACGACAAAAAAAATGAAAAAAGGAAAAAAAAATAAAATAGAATACATAAAATTGTGCTACGACGGTGTCGTGCCTTATATGAGTCCGGAGATTCGGAACTAGAATGAGAATCAGAATGAGAATGAGAACCCGAACGAGAGCGAGTATCGTATCCGATGGATACGGATACCGCCCAATGTTCGTTCGCCAGATTAGATACTTTATTGACATTGCGTGTCTAAACACTTTACCGCTACGTTAGTCATTGTTCTTGTCGGTTTCTGATTGCGATTGTGCGCTTTAAGCTTATTTGCATACTCATATTTCTCCATTCGGCGACGTGTGTGCGTGTCTCTAAGCCACTCGCGAGCATGTGTATCTATTAGATAGATTCCGAATAGTTTTAATCAGAAGAAACACACTATTTATTAGAAATTAATTTCGACATGTGACACGAAAGTGGATTTATTCATCTGATCGCACACGGCCAGATTAGGAGTGTTTGAGTGGGAAACTTCTGAGTGAAATAAATACATTACAAAAATCAATCTATGGTTTTTGGGTCAAGTTGACAAAGGGGTTTTGGGATTATAATTTTTTTTCTAGTTAATATGTATAAGATATAGATATACTAGCTATAGATTGAACTTTCTGTCAATTTGTTCTTTAAAACATTTGCAAATTAGTTAATTTATTTTAATCTTTTCAACATTCTATACAAAATTTTATGATCAAAAAGATTACCTTTAAAATAAATTTAAACAATATCATATGACACCTTGATTGAATCATTTTATTTCTTTGTACATTTATATTTTACCCAAAGGCCAAAATTAATAACCAAATCCAATCGTATCTCTTTTTTAATTGAGATTACATCCAATCAGGTTTCAAGCTTGACTTTGCTCATGGAATTAAAATTTATGATCGCACTTCATCATTAAAGGGCTATGAAACGGAGCAGAGTAGGCAGATTATAAATTTATGGCTCTCATTGTTATGTATGAGACAAGTTTTGACATTCGCCGGGTTTCCGGTTTGGCTCGATCTGGCCGAAAGCCAAATTAGGGCCTAATATGATCTAATTTGGTCTTTGATTTCAACGCTTCTTTATAGCGGACACACGTTGGTTCAATAAATTTGTGTTTTTTGTGGTTATTCAATTATCTTTTAGTCGTAAATAACTGAGCTGAACGGGTACTGGAGACCGAGCATCCAAAAAAAGGAAAATTCACAGCTTTGAATAGATGACACAATGCCAAGAATTAGTCGTGGATAAGCAGATACAAATACAGCATGAGGAAATAAAAGCTAATTGGTGCCAAATGCACCTAAAGATGCACTAAAACAATAACAATTTCAATATTTAACATTGTAAAATATCATTTAAAACTTGCTTTATAAAGTTTTTGTTAAGCCTCGAGACTTCATTTATGATTCTTTTACCTTTAATTTAAGATTCTTTTCGATTGTCTGAGCTTATTTTCCTGCCAGGTGGTAGGGCCAATTGCGAGTGTTGTGGACACGTCAAGTGTCAGTCAGAGGCAATGAGAGGATGACGCCGTCGCCCCAAATCATTAATTTCACAAAACGTGACTTTTTTGCCATATGTGAAATTCTAATTCCACTCATTAGGCGGCGCACCAAGACCGCTGCCATTCTAAACATAACTTCAAAAAGGTGCAGACTGCACTTGTGACACGTTTCGTAATCTCTTGGCTGTTTGGCTACTTGGCAGCAGGCAGCAGGCAGCAAGCAGCAAGCAGGGCTTTTTTCGCTGGCATTTTCCATTTCCATTTCCCATTTTCCATAAGCAGGCAGGCGTCGCCGCCTTCGTTGCCGCCGCATCCTCGAAGAAGCCCAGTTACAGATTCGGATGCAGATGCAGCTGGAAAAACAGAGACAGAGGCAGAGGTGCAAGAAGATACAAATACGGGGGCAAAGGCAAATGCTTACGCGTACCTGCATCTAAGGACATGCTGCAAGTGGGCGTGGCAAGCTCTAAGGTGCATGCTGCATGCTACATGGCACTGGAGGACCCCTCAAGGAGATTCTATTTCCGCAGCGCAAGGCAGCCCATTAGCTCTTGGCCAGTGGCGAAGCCAAAAGGGGTCCTGACATATGGCAAAATTACAACCATAACGGTAATTTTCATTTATTTTAAATGTACAAAAATAACTATTTCCATATGAATCTCTGGCTTAGATTCCCTTTTGCCCAGCTGCTAACTTTCGGAGTGCCGGCGGTTAACCGCAATATCTGTGTAATTTTAATGGGGAAACCCCCTGTAAAAGTATTTGAAAGCCTCGCCCCTGCTGTCGTGCCTTCTCTTATCCTTACCAGATCCTGGGCAGGAGTCTAATTAAAATAAGCAAGCTGCCAGCTCCGCACAACACGAGGCTAAGAAAGGTCGCGGATTAGTCCGACTTGGCTAGTTGCTGCTGAAATTGCAAATGCAAATGCAAATGCGAATGCGAATGCGAATGCGAATGCAGATACAGATGCAAACACGCTGCATAATTGGCCATTTCTGGCTGCAGTTGCCGCACATCGTTCTCAATCTTAATTAACAAATATACAAACGAATAAAAGTGCGAGAGCGCCAAAAGCCAAAGGAAGGGAAGAAAGAAAGGTCGGGAAGTTGGACGCAAGACAAAAAGCCCGCCACCATGCGACATAAAATGCAATTTACGACTTGTCATAAAGGGAGCCTCGCCATATAGTAAATCATTTTTTATGTAGCCAAGTTGGGAGAGAGGACATCGCGGCCATAAGTAGCTGGCGGGGCTACTAAAAACGCAAATAAGCCACGGTTAGGCCGAACATAAAATCCTTTAGCACCTTTTCGAATGCGCGGATGAAGGGAGCTGGGAATGGGATCGGGATGGGATTGCGATTCATCCTTCATAAACGTGAAATTTACACAATCAACAAATGACATAAAATTGTTGCTGAACGGTACAAAAAAACGGACAGAGAAAAAAATTAAATTGCATGACAAATTCCCCAAGGAACGGGTCCAAAGAATGATGGACGATGATTATGGAGGAGCATAAGAACCAGACAGAGAAGGAGTCGGGTCTCCGATGCCCAAGGATCCGAAGGAGACGAGGGGCGAAATAACATTTTAAGTCCTCGAATTCCAACATGTGGAGCAATAATAATAATTTTATTGTTTTAACAAAGGCAGCCAACAGAAAGTTGTTTGAGCCACAGCTGAGCGGCTTTTAAAAACAAATCGCAAGGTGAACACGGCCTGGCTTCCTGTTGCAAACACGAAGGCATCCGGCAGGACTCCGCGCCAGCAGGATTCCGGTTCTCGGGATTCAGGATTCAGGACCCAGGATGCGGGATAAGTGCCAGGCAAGCGGAAAGATACGGAGCATACATATAAAAGAGGTTTTTCGCCGGCGACGCGACGCTGGAAAGTGTACAAGACAAAAAAATGAAAAGAAAACAAATATAACAAAGCCAGGACGGGGTCTGTCCTGTCTCCCCAGGACTAATACAGATGCACACACACACAAACACATAACTCCGACACGAAAACAAATAAAAATGGCGAAATAAAGCTGAATAAGATCTGTAGCGAAATATTTTTATTGCCATTTTGGCGACGTGGGCGGGTGCCAGGGTGTGTGTGGGTGGTGTGCCTGGCGATATAAATATAAATATAAATAGAAGGTGGAAGGCGAACACCGGCAGCTTTGGCGGCAGCCCAAACCCAAACCCAGCCACCATAATTTACGCGGCCATAATTTGTCATTAAAATCTTCCCAAATAATTTTATGTTGAAATGCAAATTTTAAATATACGACTTTTTCATGCGAATACAAATGCACAAATATATTTATTCCCCGGTTCGGGTACGTAAATATAAATTGTTTCTATAAATTTGCCAGAGAGAGATACGAGCAGGTGAGGAATGGGCTCCGACTCGGGACTCGGGACTCGGAACTCTGTACTCCGGATTCTGGATTCTGGATTCCGGCTCTGCTAAGCCCGGGAGATTGCCTTCGTGGCCTTTGATTTAGATGCATGCGCTGCGGGTAATTGACTGGAACCATTCGGCTCCACATCCACATCCACATCGCATCCGCATCGCAACCCGAATCCCCTGACCCTGTCCAAGTCGTTCATTTGCGTAAATATGGAAATACTTTGTCTGTCTGTAGCGAGTCCTTTGAGAGTGGCGTGGCGCCAGGACTCGCAGATTGAATTTTTGCATTCGCTGGAGCCAATCAATCTTCTCGCATTTTGCTAGTTACAAAAAATTGAATCAAATGTGATTAAATCTGGGAAAATACGATGTTATTGGATCTTGAAAGCGGAGGATATCGAGACAACTAATTGGGAGAGTGAATATGGTCAGTGGAATCTCTAGGAAGAAGTGAATGTGTGTAAAGGAACAAGTTGACATTAAATTAATTTCTTATTGCTTTTTAAATAGGTTTTTTTATTTAGTTACTTTAAATCGACAGCTTCTATCGAAGGACAATCTCTATAAAACTGTCACTGATCTTATTTAAAACTAAAAGCGAGTCACAGAATCCAAACTTCTAAGATTTTCTATACCACTTTGCATTAGTTTTTCTTACACCTTCTCTGGACTTTTTTTCTTCTAAATTTATCCACTAAATACTTCAACTTTACCTTAATATTTACAAGTCTTTTATTAACAAGTCTTCCTGCATTATCTCTCAATTCACCATTAACTCAGCAATATATTTCACATCCTTAGGTTGTTACCAGTAAATCGTTTATAATTTATTTCCAATTTCCTGTCAGAAAAATATATCAAAAAACTCTAAAAAAACAAAGTCATAGTCTCACTTGTTTTCATTGGCAGACAATTGGTAAATCTATAAGAAAGTTATAACCAGTTTACAGCCGTTCGGCATGACAATTGCCACACATGCTACACATTGTAAATATTTTATTTTATGCCAGCCGGCAAATATTTAAAGAACTTCACACTTGATATGCGAACTCAACTGGGTGAGAGCGAAGGGGAGAGTCTTGTGTTTTATGGCCGACTGACGACGGGTGCCAAAAGCAACAATCTTTGTTACTACACTCCGGGTTTAATCTTTATGGCGCCCGCTGCCCCCCTCCGTGTCGTCCAATTTCCCGAACTAAATCATAATCACGGGAGACGTTGGCAAACGCTGCGTGTCATTTGAGAGCACACATCATAAAGCAGCAATTAAGACAATGTTCAAATCGTAAGCGTCAAAAATGTCATAGAAAATGCGTAGCACAATAAAAAGAAGAACACCCATAAAACTCTGCACCATTCGAGGCAAAAGGGAGCTGGAACAGAAACCAGGATGGTATATGGGATGAGATGCGATGCTACAAGATGGTGCCAACGGAGGTGGAGTCAAAGAGACAGTTGGCAACGTTGCCAACGCCGCAGCTCCACTGCTAATTGTCTGTCAAAATTCTATGCACAGTAACGGAGATGAGATAAGTGCGTAGTAACCGAGTTGAATGCACAAGATATCAGTCGTCTTCTTTAAGGGAACTTCAAATGGGAGAAAGCAAAAAAACGCAGCCGCAGAAAAACGTCCTTAGGTGGGCCATTCACCCGAGCTCTGGTCCTTGCCAAGGATGTAATGAAAGCCCCACAAAGGAGGACAACAGTCGTCTTTAATGGCAACGAGCGATGTGGCTGGCATTTAAAATCCAAGAATGAATTGAAAGCCGCAACCAAATTGTGGAATCACTTTCATAGTTGTATTATTTTTACATCTAGATTTATGTATAAATATAAAATTGTTTTGGGATTGGTGATAATTTAAGAGAGTTTTGTACTTATTTGAGGAATTTAGCTTAGTATAAATGAATATTAAAATATATTACAGCGATTATTCAATTCTCTTTCTAAGTAATACAATCTCGACAATTATAAAGCCTTCTTTACCATTTCGAATACGTTAAATAGCTACTTTTACTTTTTAACTTATAAAACAAAAGAGATTCCTTAGCTCGTTAAGTAAAGAAGTTGAAATTTACCCCAAAATCCTAGCCTTGTCACATTTAAAGATGCAATCATCCCTTAGAATCAAAAGTTTCCATCGCAAAACCAAACACTTTTCCATCTACCACACTTCAAGCCCTCACCCTCTCCCCCTGTCTCGGGCATCAATTTATGAAGTTTTATACTTTTGACTATTTACATTGGCAGAAAACACTAGCAGCAGAAAGCCAGTCTTAGATTGTCGAGTGCTCATCGGAGGCACTCCACGTAAAGTGGAGAAATATGTCAAGTCAGTGGCAAATATTTGGGCCAAATAATTGACTGGCTCTTACATGGTAAGGGGATACGATATGGCAAGGGGATAAGGATGGACGGCAGCATCTTCAATCTTCCCGCTGTCAGGCAATCTTTCGGGCCAAAGTCCACTCTCGACAATCCCATTTCGATCAAATAGATGTCGCAACAATCACCGCAAACCGCACACATGAAGCATCTCTATATCGGACATATGAAAAACAGTCGCCTGTCGCCCATAAAGGAAACGGAAATGACTCTTAGCAGCAGGCCAGCCGGCAGCTAGCGATTTCGTATCCGGGATATGGGATTTCGGTTTTTAGATTCCGGACTAAGGACCAAGGACTAGGGACTTCCAACTATTCGGTGTACTAATGCCGACCTAAGGCAAATATAATTGCGTGTGTGTTTCGGGACATTTGCATGCAGGCGTCATCTGGCTGGGGTTTTGCGGTGGCCATGTGGCCATGTGGCCAGTGGGGCACAAGGACATTGCCTAGGCCAAAGTCCGACAATTGTGCTGAGTCCAAGGATTCGCCTCCCATTACACATCATCTTTCAGGACAACTGCTGCTCCATCTCCTGCTCCTCCTGCATACGTGCCCAACAAAATATTGATTTAAATGAGTTTCGGTTTCTCGGCTCGGCTTCGGTTTTCATTTCCTATCGCCAAAACTCCAGCAATCAGCAAATTGTGATGCTCAATAGTCCCACTTTTTCCTCGATTCCTCGAGCACTGCCTCTCCACTCCACCACTCCAGTGCCCAGTGTGCCACTCGTTAGATCTCCGCAAGTGTGTTTGTATGTTGTTGGGGCAAAAAGTGCATGATAAGCAGAATATTGCACATCGATGATGAGCTTCATCCTGGCCACATTCCAGGGGGGGGATGGATGGAGATGAGGTTGAGCGAGTGTGTGTCGGAGGTGAGATTTATCTAGCCAGCGGCTAACTGCACTTGTCGAAAAATAAGGTCAATGGATCATTAAAGGATAGGTATATCTCGAATGTCTCCTATATCTATTAAATAAAAATAATATTCTTATAAATAAAATAGGATATTTGGTTTATTATCTTGTAATATTTTTTATGCTCTTATTAAGTAATTTAATTTACAAGTAACCTTAAATGCTTTTAAAATATCTTTTCCCCTGTGCAACTCCTGGAAAGTCTCGTTTTGTAATTATGGCAAATCACTTGTCAAGGCCTCATTCGGGGCTATAAGAACACGTCAATAAAATAAACTACAATTTAAAGTTGCTGTTCTCGGTTATAGTTTTGCAGCTTTATTGCCGCCGAGGGCGCTCGGATGGCTTTTTGTGTCGGGTCAAAAGGCACGAGTATTTTCGGCAGATACTTCCTTGGAAAGATGGCCAGATGGCCAGCAACTCCTGAGTTTGAGTGTAAATAGCCCGAAAAACCTTAGGAAGTTTCTTTGGTTTCTTTTTTTGGGGTTTGGGGTAAGGGAGGAGAGACGAAAGCCGGGCCAGCAACTTGGCAAAAGTCATTTGAGGCGGCAAAGCCGCAGACAGTGAAGCAAAACGAAAGATGTTGTAAAAGTTTTGGCTTAGTTTCGCCTACCTAGTGGCATAGAAAAAACCGTTTGAATATAATTCTAATTTGCATATTATTTTGGCCTCAAGAGCCATCCCCCATTTTTGGGGAAACCTGGGCGCTGTGGGTGAGGGAACCTTTGCCGTACATAATGGCGTGGAAAATCTTATACAAGGCAACGCAATCTGCAGGATTGCAGCGGCCACAAAGCTCTTAAAGTAATTAGTGGCATAAATTAAATCCCCCAGCTCCTCCGTCGCCGTCGCCTGGACTCCTGTCCTGTCCCGCGAACAACAATGGGCAATTGTTTGAATGACCCTTGTGCCACTTTTAATTGTTGCAATGCTGCGAAACTTTTCGACCCCACTGCCCGGCGAAAGAGTTGCGGAAAAAGGCCTCTAGCTTTTTGTCACAGCCCAAGGGGGCGGGGGGGATGTAGGAAAATTGGGGAGCGATTTCCACGGAGAGGACACTCGCTCCCGAAACGCACTGCAACAAAAGCGACCGCCCGAGCGACCGACCGACCGCGGGGCATAAATAACTTTTTTTTATGCGTTTCATATGGGCTTTTTATATGGACAGAAGGTCGCACGAAATGAGGAAGAAAGTTGACACTTTTTAAATTGAATATAAAATAAAATAAATTGTGCGTAATTTAAAATATCACCGGGCAAGGAAGCTGGAAATTTTTCATGGCCGCCAGCTTAATGTAAGCCTAATTGCTTTCACTTTTTTTTTGTAACTTCTTTTGAAAGGACTTGCCCACATTGATTTACATTTGATTTCGGGATTTTTATTGCCATTTTTTCAACAGAAATAATTACACAAAAATTACCAGCCAAAAATAATGCGGAAATGTTTTTCACAGAAATCAAGAGTCAACATGGAGTTTTACACTCACAAAGTATTTTCTCATTAAGGAAAAAGGCACCTACAAATCTGCATTTAGACAATAAACGTGTTGAGTTGCTTTTTCCATTAATTAAGCCAAATTACATTCCCCTTTTTCAGAGGTGAAAATGAGAGCAAAGGAGCTACGAAAACTATTGCAACATTGATTTCCAATTGATTTTGGCTTTTGTCGCCTTTCTGTCATAAAAATACTCATCGAAAATTACATGCCAAAATAAAACAAGCTGTTGACTTGCCAAATAGCCGTGAAATATTCCCAAAGGGCGTAGGTGAGCAGGTAACGGCAATCGCATCGTTTTCCCGGAGAATTTCGCTGAGACAACAAATGTCGCTCGCCCACTTGCCAAGCCACCCATCCAGGACGACTGTCTGTTGCCACGCCTCCATTTGTTCCCCCTACTTTGGTGGCCTCCACTGGCTCTGCTCTGCTCTGCTCTACTCCACTCCGGCGTATCTGTCTCCGGACAGTAACGAGCCCTGGTCATGGGCGGAATGCCGGAGGAGCACGAGCACGAGCTGGAGGAGGCTGGATGGCTGGATGGCTGGCTGGCAGGATATCGTAAAGCGACACACAATCACACATAAAATTTTACAACACGAGGATGTTTTTTATTGCAACCGTCCCCAGACTACCGACCGGCTGCTCGTCCTTGTCCCCAATCGAAGGAACTTAAGTAGCCAATTACTGAAAAACTTCGAATTCCACTCTGGCCATGAATTTCGCTCCTTTCGATGGCCGATATTTATTTATTTTTGCTACGACTCCACTCTGGCTTCACTCCGGCAAGGGTTTGTTAGCACGCCCATCAGCCGAGTAAACAACAAAACATTTTTCTATTTAATTAAAATGAATTCACCTTTTGGCCGGTCGAAACAGTGTCGCTGATTTATGGATGGAAGCCAATAAATTTGCACAGCTCCGCGGATTCTGATTCGGATTCGGCTTCGGATTGGGAGTTCCGTTTCTGCTATTGCTTTCGCCTTGGCTGAGCCGTGAGCCATTTAAATCACAAGCTGTGCTGCGGTTTTAATTAAAAGGAATTTATTTTCCACTCAACTGCAGATAAGTGCGCAGACAGTTGGAGCGTAGCAGCAGCATCCGCAGACGTCCATATAAATATAATAGTTTACCTTTGCCTTTGCGCCACCCGGCAGCACCTGGCGCTCTGGAGGCACTGCCGCCACCTCTTCTCCTCACCACACACTCACTCAAACGGACACAAATATTTGCCCACCTCGTATTACATACCCACGACTTGCCATTATCGTTAAGACAATACAAATGTTGCATATGGCACGGCGAGAAATTAGTGATTAGTTATCAAGCTAACTTAAGAATAATACAAAGATTCAGCAGTCAAATTAAATAAAAATAAGTTACTTCAAGTTATAATTTAAAGACAGCTTAAGAACTATACATAATTTAAGGAAATGGAAAAAGGAAAAGTTTAAGATAATGGAAAAGGAAGCAACTTAGCTCTAGGAGAATATGAAGATCTATTTAATTTATTTATTGGAAATTTCGCATATTTTCTAATAAGTTTTCGATCTATTAAAGCGTATTATCTAAGTCACTTATGGCCGTTTAAAAACCCGTAAAAAGATGTATATTAAATGTTTAAAAAACCGTAAAAAATGTTTAATTAATCCTAAAAATCATTGTCAAAAATGACTTAGTGAATCAGTCATACATTTTATTTTAAAAATAATCATATTTAAACTAAAACAGTAATAAACAGTCTTAAGTTTGCTTTAAAACTGAACTAAACATGTCAGCATACAATTATTTAATTATATTTTTGCAATTCTAAATCGTAATTTAAGAACTAAGGTTTTGAAACCCCTTTTAAAGGTATCTAAAAGTAGGCAAAAAAATATTTTAGATACCAAAATTACTCCGAATGTCCTTTAGGATGTACATTTGTATCAAACAATTTGTAAAGGTTTTAATGAAAGGCATACAAAATCGGACAGATTTCTCAAAGACTAGTTAGAATCTAATATTTTTCAAATACTATTAAAACCTGGTTAACATTTTTTCCGAGTGCATGTGCGTCTGTGCCTTGTATGCACATATCCATACACATATGCCTGTATTCGCACTGACTTAACCCTTTGCAAACATGTCTATTTTGGTCAATGGCAACGATGGCAACGAGAGCCATTTGTTAATTGTTGCCACACCCCTGGAGCAGGGAAAATCGAGACGAAGCCTCGAACTGGGGATCTGGTAAATGGAATCTGGAATCTGGGGATCTGGACTCTCGGATATGAGTTGTGTGGCCGCCGGCCGCTCTGGGAATGGGATGTGGATGTGCGATGTGGATGTGGATGTCTTTGGCCGCCTGTCATAATTACGGAACAGGCTGCTCAAGTTGCCGCAGCTGGCACCTAAGACGTTGGCCCAGACCTGCATCGTCGCCTGTCGTGTTATTATAGATGGATGGTACCCCCTCCTCGCCTCGCAAGGAGGCAAAGTGCTGCCTGACCACAGATCGGGTTTCGGTATTAGGCGGTAATTAATCATGCGCCTTGTTATAACGGCCATCGGGGTAATTACAGCCTGTGCTGTGGGGAAGGATCTCTAATGCATTCGATAAAAATGTAAATGCAGCTGATATCGGGCTCCGATTGCCGAAGCTGGGCCAAAATTAATGGCCAATAAGCGAAAATGAATCATGCAATTGGCGCTCAATGGCTTCAACTTTTCGCAAATGTTGTAAAGCCCACGGCCCCGAAACCGAAGCCTCTCTCGAGGGCCCACTAAAACCCCGATATAAACAGAGCGCCCGCAGCCAAGATGTTAAGCCACCCTCGGCCAGGCCCACAGCACCACACTATGCACATATACCGGAAATCGTCGGCGATAAATCTCCCATTTACCTTTAAACTCGAAATACGACTACCAATGGGGAGGCGTTTTCGCCGGCCCCGGGGGAGGGAGTGGAGCGAAATCGGAGGGAAAGGCGGCGGCAGGAGTGGACACTGTTACGGCCTTAAATCCACTAACAAATAAAGGAATAAATTGCCCATAAAAAGGATTTCGCAAATGCCGGCTGCAACTACGGAACCCACTTGTGTTTCCTATTTTACAGTTATTGTGCACTTCTTTCTAGTTTAGTTCCTCGCACTAAACTTAAAGAATTGCGCGACCACAAATGCCAACAAGTTCTTCTTCTGCGGCTTCCGGCCGCCCTCGAAAAGTGTACATTTTATGATTAAGTTCTTTGCTTACGGTTTGAAGTTCAGATTTGGGAAAATAATCCCATGAATTTATTATCTTTGGAGGTACTTTTGGAGCACTTTTTGGAGAATGTTATTTTATTGTCATTTGAAAATATTAAATAATAAAACTATAAATAAATAGCAGAGACTTAGTCTAAAGAGTTAACTCAATCCCCTTCTTTGGCAGCCAAAGTTGGCAAATCGAGTTCACATTACATTTGCTCTACAAATAGTTTAATTCTATACTTAAATCAATTTTCGTTTATTCAAATGGCATTTATGAACAAAAAAAAAACAAATTTGCACCAAGGCTATGAAACTATAAATAAAAACAGCATTCAATTAGCCTAAAAAATAAAATTATTAAAAGCAAATAACAATTTGAGCAGAACCAAATAGTTATTTTAATGTTTATCTATTAAGGATAACAAAAAAAGAAGCTAGCTTTGGCATGCCGAAGTTTATAAACTCTTGCATGAAAAGCAATCGTAACTAAGTCAAAAATGCTTTGATTTCAATTCGAAAAGCTTTTTTATGCTATTTTTTATAAGGTTAAAAAATCAGAATTATAAATTTAATATTTTATAAAATTAAAATTGGTGTACATTTTTTACAATTTTGACGATGTTACCCTAAAAAAAATTTTGAAAAAATAGAGTCACATTTTTTTTACAAATATGTTCATAAATATAAAAAATTGGCATTAATATTTTAATTCAATAAAACCAACAAAGTGAATTCAAATATTTCACCAATATTTTAAAGACTTAAAAATGTGTTTAATATTCTGAAATAAGCTAAAAAAAAATATAAAAAAAATGGATTTGATTAGGAAATAGGTTAAGTAATTTATAAGTATTTTTTTTACTTTCGGTCTATCTCTAGCTTTAGGTTAGGCCACTATAACTCAACTTGACAAAAATGATAAAAAATCATACAAATTATTTGCTCAAAAATAGTTTTATAAAAATTGCACATTTCATATATTGCAGCTGTGTTAATAAACACAGATTTAGTTATTCCGCTTCAGCTCTCTTCATCAGCCTTTCCTATGACTTACCAAACTTTAAAATATAAAATTCAAATCGACTTTTAAAATAGATTTTATAACTGCCACTAGGTGCTAGGACTGCCAACTTGTCTTCACAGTCGATGTAAACGAAAAGATTGGCAGTATTGAAATTTAGAGCGTTGCCACACTGTCAGTTCTATAGTGGCCAGTGATGCCAGACTTTCCAGCCACCATCGATAGCGACAAAAACTATCGAATTTGACTTAGAAAGGTAAAAATTCAATACATCGATAGTACCATTAGTGGTATTTTTTCAGTATCAAACGCAAACTCCTAGTTATCAGTGATGAGCCCTCGAATAAGCTAGACGATGAGAAAAATATCAGCTAAGAATGTAAAAGATTTAATTAAAAATTCAAGATAACAACAAAATTTTATTTTTAAACATATTAAATTCAATATTTAAGGTTTAGTATTGCATTCAAAAAATATTTGGTTTGTTTGATGATCTTAAATAAAAACCCGCTCAACTTCACAGAAAAGCGTTTGAATTGCCAATTATACAAGGGCCACAAAAAGCTTATTGTTTTTAGCGGTCTTGTTTTAAAACATCTCAACTTTCTCTTTATGTTATTTTAACAAGAAGATTTTATCGACAGATAAATATTACAATTTTTAATAATATATTTTTTATTTTATAATTTTAATATATTTTAAGGGTTATAACCTAGTATCGTAGTATTGCATTTTTAAATTGCTTGAACATGTTAGATAAAAATTAAGAACAGGTTGTTGGAGTAGTCGTCCGGAGAACAATTGTTCAGGGCATTATAGCGCCAAACCTTTGAAAACAAGTACAGTAAAAAAATACATAACAAATTATTTAAGTGTGGCAGTGTAAAGCAAAAAAATACCTAAAAAATAGCTAAAACAGGGTAAATCTGGCTTCGAAAAAAGCCATATTCCCTAGCGGGCAAATAGCCAAACTGGCAATTCTACGTTCTAATAAAAACACAAGTGCACTTAATTTTTAGTCAAAATAACAACAAAATAGAATAAAATCAATAATAAAACAAAACAAAGTAAATGCAACGAATAGGCAGTGTTTTAGGTGGAATGGAACGTGTTCGGTAGTCCAGAAGAAACGTCGCGCGAAACGGGAACGAACGTGTTTGGCCAGCCAGTTTTCGCTTGGTCTTTTTTTTTGTGTTGGAAAAGACCTGGCCAACAGCGCGATTTCGGGGGGGAAAAGTAGAAAGGTGGACCCGCGGAGAACCGCTGCAAGGAGCGCCCAGTTTTGGCAGCAACTTTGATTGCAGCAGCAGCTCCCCAATCCCGGTGGCCAAAAGCGAGGAGAAACGAAGAAAAACGGCGAACGGCAAACGGAGGAGGCCACCAAAACGGGGGCGTCTGTCTTCGGTCTGCGCGAGTGTGTGTGCGTGTGTTTTAGCCAGAACCAGTTGTTGTGATATTAGTGCTTGCCCCTGCAGGTGTGTGTGTGCGTGTGCTGCTGGGTTTCTTGATGTCTGCGCTGTTTTTCACCCAGCCGAGAGGTGAGCACACAGGTGAATTATCGGTGCAGGCAGCGACAGCCAACCACCTTGGCAACAACAACAGCGAAAACAACAACTATAGTCCGTGCCCGTAGAGCCCAGCAATAGAGAGGGCAGAGGCAGGCAGGCAGGCAGCCCATCAATTCGAATACGATTACAAGTAGCAGCCCCGGTAGCGAAAATGTTGCGTTTTCTGAGCCGTCGCAAGGTGCGCAACAACTATGTGGATAATTCCCGTGCGGGCGGTGGCGGAGCGGGCGGCTCCTCGGGGGTCACCGGCGGCGGCGGCGGCGGCGGTGTCGGCGTCATTGCCAGCGGCTCGCAGATAAAGCCGCAACGAATCGTCGTCAACAAGAACAAAATCGACTGCCGCGTCATTCTGCTGGACAACACTGACCTTTCCATCGAATTATCGGTGAGTACTATGGCTATATATTGAATTACATTAGACGAATGTCTTCCAACTGCTGCCGTTTGCAGTAATTGCGGAACCACCAACAAGTCAACAAATTGGTTTAAAAGGGGGCGAAGATGTGGGGTTAATCCCCGGTAGGAAATCAGAAGAACCTCCAGATATAAATACAAAAAGATAGAGATACATTGAGACCTACAGTATAGGTTAGATTTAAGTACAAATATTTGCTATTTAATAAGAAAAATGGTTAAATTTGTACTTTAAAATAACATAAATAAAGTTAAAAAGTTGTTTTATATAAGAACTTTTACTTAATATTGATAAAATCTAGTTATTTTTTAATACGTTTTAAAGAACACTAATAAAATAAATAACTGAAAACATTTCATTTAGCAAAGAAAATCAAATTTATAAATAAATCCGTTCAATGCCAAGTTTAGCGATTTTCCTTATCAAAAGTAACATTGACTCTGAAGTTTAACTGGCAAACATAGATACAGATACATAATAGGGTGACACAATAACTATTTAAACATATTTTAAGACGTCTTGATTTAGAACTATAACTATACAATCTTAAAGCAAGTTTATTACTTAGTTTGTATATATTATATTTTATCCGCATTATTTCTTTTCATTTATATATGTACAATAATATAATCAGAGGAACTCTAGTTATTCCAATTTTATAATGTCAAACCATCACTTATTATTATAAGATAAACCAACGTCATACTCGTAACCCAAACTTTAGTTTCTTGGGAAAAAAAATAACCCAAAACAATTGACAATTACTTTCCGTGTCCACGAATATCTGTTTATTTTTACTGCTTTTCGAAGTAGTCACACTGAGGCACCCTAACGAAGACACTCGTCTGGCTTGCATTGCCTCAGCTCGTGTGATAAAATAAGCAAATTGCTGCTGATCAGCACATAATTTAACCCGCCAAGCGAACGTGATTAGTTCATGGTCGCTTTGATTTACACCTGCCCCCCACTGACGGCATCAATTTGCTCAACTTTGCGCTTTCAGAAAAAGGCACTGGGCAGCTTCCTGTATGAGCAAGTGTTCTACGCTTTGGACATCATCGAGAAGGACTACTTCGGGCTGCAGTTCATGGATGCTAATCATGTCAAGCACTGGCTGGATCCCACCAAGCCGATCAAGAAGCAGGTTAAAAGTGAGTAAATGTGGGAATACAATTAACCCAAAAACAAGAAACAATACTAATTAATTGCCGGGGTTTTTCCCACAGTCGGACCACCGTACACATTCCGTCTGAAGGTGAAGTTCTACTCTTCGGAACCGAATACACTCCGCGAAGAGCTCACCCGGTACTTGTTTTTCCTGCAACTGAAGCAGGATCTTCTCGAGGGACGTCTCGACTGTCCGGATGACAAGGCCACCGAACTCTGTGCCCTGGCATTGCAGTGTAGGTTTTCATTTTGTTATTCATTGCAGAATGTATTCTAATCTGCACTCCGTTTTCCCCTCACAGCTGAACTGGGTGATTACGACGACCAGGTGCACTCGGCAGCCACCGTCTCCGAGTTTCGCTTTGTGCCCGAGCAGTCGGAGGATCTGGAGATATCCATTCTCGACGAGTACAAGACGTGCCGGGGCCTCACGCCGGCCCAGGCGGAAACTGCATTCCTGAACAAGGCCAAGTGGCTGGACATGTATGGCGTGGACATGCACACGGTGCTGGGCAAGGACGGCTGCGAGTACCACCTGGGTCTTACGCCCACCGGCATACTCGTGTTTGAGCGTGACCAGAAGATCGGTCTATTCTTTTGGCCCAAGATTAGCAAGCTGGATTTTAAAAAAAAGAAACTAACGCTCATTGTGATTGAAGACGATGATGAAGGCCGGGAACAAGAGCACACATTTGTCTTCCGGCTGTACAACGAGAAGGCCTGCAAGCACTTGTGGAAGTGCGCCGTGGAGCATCACACCTTCTTCCGGCTGAGGGCACCCGTCAAAGGACCTTCGGCCCGCCAGAACTTCTTCCGCATGGGCTCCCGTTTCCGGTATTCCGGCCGCACCGAGTTCCAGACCACGCAGCAGAGTCGAGCCCGAAGAACAGTGCAATTTGAGAGGCGTCCATCGCAGCGATTTGCCAGTCGGCAGTCTCATCTTCTTCGCGAAAGGCAGAAGGCTTCCCAGGAGTCCGCTGCCTCTGCTGTGGCTTCGGTCAATGCTCGTGCTGCTGCTGCAGCTGCGGCGGCCGCTGCTGCATCCCAACCGGCCGTGCCAGTGCCACCAGTAGTATCTACGCATGTAGCATCCCCGGCTCCGAGCCATGACAATAACAACGATCCCTTTGACTCCCTAATATCCACGGATCAGTTTATGACCGTTACGCCCTCGCCCTCCGTGCTCACCGTCATTCAGAACTCGGCCATCATTGAACCGGACGCTGCCTGTAGCGGTTCAATCAGCTCCTCCTCTCAGGCGGCGGCGGCCACCTGCGCCTCGCTGGGTCGCAACTCCCTCAAGTCCAACTTTAGCAACGAGGACCCAGCCTATAGCAAAATTGGCTCTGTTGGCAAAGCGGCGGGACTAACTGTGAAGTAAGAGCTAAATCCTTTAATCATTGTTTTGTTACTTAAAATATGTATGTTATTTATTCAGGTTGGATCCGGAGTACACGCCTCCGTACTCACCGAACGCCACCAAGAACTTTGATGAGACGAATCCATTCCGGAATGCATCCTCCTCCCATCACGGCAGCTTTGGCAAGGCTTCCATTAGCTCGGGCCAGCTCAGGTAAGCTCAAGTCTCCCGAATTGCTCACCTGTCAACGTACCCAAATCGCTTACACTTCCCGATTGACTAATGCGCCTGTGTTTCTGTGTTTCTC
Source organism: Drosophila watanabei (assembly GCA_008042575.1). Classification (NCBI taxonomy): domain Eukaryota; kingdom Metazoa; phylum Arthropoda; class Insecta; order Diptera; family Drosophilidae; genus Drosophila; species Drosophila watanabei. Next base: position 210,689 of record VNJS01017705.1, on the reverse strand, counting down.
ACCTGTCTCTCTCTCTCTCTGTGTGTTGTGTTCACCTCCGTGCAGTGTTAAGAGCGGCTTGTCGGATAAAGATAGGGAGCTAGACTCATTGCTTAAGTCCATTGTCAAAGAACCATCCCCATCAGTGCTAGCAAACGAAGCCATTAACGATGCTAACAGTATCAGGTAGCGTAATCGGCGTGTCCAACTAACGTAACATATTGACTAGAGTTCAAAAAATCCGGCAGGGTGACCATAAACAAGACCTTTGACATGGACCACAACACGGAGACACTGAAGCGCCTCTCGAACGCCAACGAGAAGCCCAACAATCAGGTGAAGCTGGCCAACGTGAGCACCACCGCCTTGCCGCCCGGCAACATCAAGTGCAATATACTAAAAGGTAAGTTTAGTGCGATGTGGTTTAGTCTTGTCAGCTCTTATATTTTGCTCAATTATTTCATACTCTATGGCATACTAAATTGGACATATAATTATATAGAATACATTGTAGCTAATTGTATGTTTTGGTCCGTTCATTAATTTCTATGTAGCTCAGCTTGCGCCATAAACTTGATTTATATTTAAAGAACATTTTGATTTAAATGATAGTGCAGAAAAACTACAAAAATACCATTTAACCTTAAAGTAACTAAAACCTTTTGCAGTCTGAAAATGCTTAGTAAAAATGTGATAATGTTTTTTCCAAGGAATTATATTAATAAATGTATTACACTCTAATCCTTTAGCTCGCGTTGAGGAGGAACTGGGCGCCGGAGGCAATGCCAAGCTCACCAATCAGATGTTCGTGCCAGCCGCCCACTCTAGCAACATGCATCCGAGCAACGCGAGCATTGCGGGCAACACCAACACCAACAGCAACAGCAGCGGCGGCAGCGATGGACCGGATTCCCTGAACGCCACCTACATATCAGTGGTAAGTTGTCGGCCAGCGAACCAGTTTAAGCCACAGCATTGCACTCGTTTCATGCCTTCTGTTTGTACGTTTTTATTTCCATTTGTTGTCCGCACTTAATGCTTATCCGTGTAATTGCGTGTGTTGCTTGTGCTTATGTGTGTGCTTGTGTGTGTGCCTGTATGCTCGCTAAACCACGAAAATAGGGAGGCGATAAGCTGACGCTCAGCATACCGGAACAGAAGCCATCGGCAGGCGGGAGCAGCAGCAGCTCCAGCACCTCGAGCACCGTCGCCGCCGCCGCCACCAATGGCAGTGCGCCCTTCAGCAATGCCACCTTTGTGTCCGGATTCGTGAGTGGACCACTCACGCCGCCATCATCCCTACCGGCAAATCTCAACAACACTGGCACCGGCGGCACCGGCGGCGTTGTCGTCACCAGTGTGACCACCATCAGCACGCCCAGCAGCCCCACAGCTTGCGCCGCCAGTACCACTGCCCCGGAGACGTCAGCTCCCGCCTTGAGCAACGCCTCGGCAGCCGAAATACTCATTAATGAAATATTCATTAACAACATCATCAACAACAATGCCACCAGCAGCGGTAGTGGTAGTGCCAGCGGTAGCAACGTTGCCGAAATTGCTGCCAAGCCGGCGGGCAGTATCAGCAGCAGCAGCAGCTCAACAACAACAACGCCCAGTGCCGGCACCCTGCTCTTCTCCACGCTCAGTGAGCAAGAGCGCCTGGAATCGCAATTGAATCAGAATCTTAAACAGAACCACAGCGAAGTCGATGCGCCGCCAAGTGAAAAGGTTTGAGCACCTGCGAGCTTATGTTTACGCTTTCACTGTCTGTCTCTAAACTGGCCTATTACTATTACTAACGTTGTTAAATACCCTATCAGAAGGCATACTTTCAAACTGACTAAGAGTATGAGGATTATATATCTTAATTTATATTTCAGTAACTGTCTGTCTGTCTGTCTGATAACAAATAACTTACTTAAAAGAAACCTTAAAATAGTCTTTATAGATGTACAAGTTTCTTATAATTGCGTTAAATTAAAATGATTATTTTCAATGTTGGAATTAGCTTTCAAGAATGCATTAAAGCATACTTCATCAAAAAGTACATTTTTATAACACAGTTCAAGTTAAGAAGCCTTCCCGCAGGGTATATAAACTTCGGCATGCCGCAGTTATCTTGCCTTCTCGTTTTCCTTACATTTCAATCTGCACTCCGCACTAACCATTTACGGTCCGCCGACCCTACGTGACCTCTCGTTCTTTTTTTAACACTCGTCTTGATCTTTGGCACAGAAATCCCCGAGCAATTATCCGGACAACAGCCGCATTCCGTACCCGTCCAGCAGCAGCAGCAGCAACAGCAACGATATGGTGTCGCCGTGGCTGGTCTCATCGGAGGTGGTATCGGCCCCCAAGGGACGCGAGCCGACCATCATTCGCAAATCCGTTATTACAACCCAGTTGTAATTATTGTTTAAATGTATTCCCTTCTTTGTGTGTAAGCTAAATGTTCGTATTTATATTTCGGTAGCTATGGAAATGTAGGGAGGAGCGTATTCGTATTTTATCATAGACAAACTTAGACAAGTTTTAAGCATTCCAAGCGATAGCAGCGACAAAAAGACAATGAGAGAGCAGGTCCAATCAAAAGTAAACTGTCCATAAATGTGCCTTAATGATCTATATATTTATATACTTAACATATATCATATACACTGAAATGATATCGAGAGGAAACGAAATGTGCTAAACCGTGTACTTAAAATAAAGTATTCAACCTAAACGCTAAATGTAAGTGTATAGACTGGATTTTTAACAAGAAACTAAGAGAAACGAAAAAATAACAAACAAACGTGATGATGGGCGTTCTGCTTAATATACTAGGCCTATATTATAGCTAGGAGATGTGAGAACCGTTTTATGTGCAGTATTCCAATTAACGACTAACAGACCACCAAGAACAACGAAATTTTCAACTGCAGCAGCGAAATTGACTGAAACTAAAATGAATTGAATTGTGAGAGTAGTTTTTCTAATCTTAGAACCGAAAAGAAACACACTTACCACTTACCAACGAGCAATGTTAAGTGCAAAGGAATCCACTCAATTATTTTTTGTCTAAGCAAACAGCGACGATGTTGAAGCATTTAAATGTATAAAGAAAATATTCAATAAAAAGTGCATTTATGCACCATGTATACACAGTACACACCACGAAGATTTTCTCTCTGGTCTATTTTCAAACTAGGCAGCCCGTTTCCAGGAATCCCAAGGAGACCCATCTGCCTGCTGTCGCCTGATTTTTCCCTTTCCCTGCTTCAAGTATAAGCTGGGCCAGCCACACACATGTACTTGAAATTCCAAGATATTTTTGCAGCCCCCGAGGTCGTGGCACTGCAATTAAAAAAGACAGCCGGCGGTCGCCTCTCCCAGCATCGATGTTGATTCCAAAAAAGACGCGATCTTTGGCTGAGCATGTGTACAGTGGAACATGTGTATAATAAGACATTTATAATAATTAAATTAGTCTTTAAGGAGATCAGAATAGCAAACCAAAATCACTGCCACCCTTGTCTATAAAGATTCTTCTGATAAATGTAATAAGAAAGCAGTCTTATTTGTAGGAAATTCAGTTCCTGATCTGCAAATCCCAATAAACTGTCAAACATATTAAGGTTCCTCTGTAATTTTAGAAAAACATTTGTTGATGCTCTCGCTCTGCCATGTTAGCATCTTATTTTTAGATCCTCGATGAGGGGGCAGCTCCTGCTGTGGCATGAGCAAAAATGGCCTGTCTTGGAGGCGTCATGTACAAGGCGCCTTATGTGCATGCACCTCAAATGCTCGCCGCCGGAGAGGGCTCATCCGTAGTCCGGACTCTCCCCCCTTTGCAGTGGGCGTGCAAAATTTCATAATTTCCTGTGCGAGACCAAAAATAGGGGCGCCTTTGCTTGCATTTGGGAGCAATGAAAGATACGATTCGTTTAAAATTTAGATTTAATTTAAAGAGGATGCTAAACGTATAATTTATTTGTAAAACTGTAAAATTTTGCATTCTTGTGTCTCCTCAACTCTCCTACTCTCGCCAGCTTGCGGCTCGGCTCTTCCAATAAATATTAATATAAGTATAATACATGCTGTGACATCGGTATGCGGATCCATCTAATTTTGCTCATTTCATCGGTTGGCAGGGCAGCAAGAGGCTTTAACTTAAGATTAATCATCATCGGCACTAGGCTCTAGATCTTGTTTTTGGTTTTTTGCTTGTTGCTGTAGCTGTGTGGTGTGGTGTCCTGTGGTGTGGTGTGGTGTTTGGTGTGGGTGGGTCTCAGTGCCCGTGTGGCTTGCAGTGTCTGTGGCGCGTGAATCGCTTAGAAGCACTTGCGGTGGACGATGCCGGGGCCGGACTCGTCGTACTCCTGCTTGGAGATCCACATCTGCTGGAAGGTGGACAGGGAGGCCAGGATGGAGCCACCGATCCAGACGGAGTATTTGCGCTCTGGTGGGGCAATGATCTTGATCTTGATGGTCGACGGCGCCAGGGCGGTGATCTCCTTCTGCATGCGATCGGCAATACCGGGATACATGGTGGTGCCACCCGACATCACGATGTTAGCGTACAGATCCTTGCGGATATCCACATCGCACTTCATGATCGAGTTGTACACGGTCTCATGGATGCCGCACGATTCCATGCCCAGGAAGGAAGGCTGGAACAGCGACTCTGGGCAGCGGAAACGTTCGTTGCCAATGGTGATCACCTGTCCGTCGGGAAGCTCGTACGACTTCTCCAGGGAGGTGGAGGCAGCAGCGGTGGCCATCTCCTGCTCAAAGTCCAGGGCGACATAGCACAGTTTCTCCTTGATGTCACGCACGATTTCACGCTCAGCGGTGGTGGTGAAAGAGTAGCCGCGCTCGGTCAGGATCTTCATGAGGTAGTCGGTCAAATCGCGACCAGCCAGATCCAGACGCAGGATGGCGTGGGGCAGGGCATAACCCTCATAGATGGGCACGGTGTGGGAGACACCATCGCCGGAGTCCAGGACAATACCGGTGGTACGGCCAGAGGCGTACAGCGAGAGCACGGCCTGGATGGCCACATACATGGCGGGGCAGTTGAAGGTCTCAAACATGATCTGGGTCATCTTCTCGCGATTGGCCTTGGGGTTCAGCGGGGCCTCGGTCAGCAGCACGGGGTGCTCCTCGGGGGCGACGCGCAGCTCATTGTAGAAAGTGTGATGCCAGATCTTCTCCATATCATCCCAGTTGGTGATGATGCCGTGCTCGATGGGGTACTTCAGGGTGAGGATACCACGCTTGCTCTGGGCCTCATCGCCGACATACGAGTCCTTTTGGCCCATGCCCACCATCACGCCCTGATGGCGAGGACGACCCACAATCGAGGGGAACACGGCGCGGGGAGCATCATCACCGGCGAAACCGGCCTTGCACATTCCGGATCCATTGTCCACGACCAATGCGGCAACCTCGTCGTCACACATCTTGGCTTTTGGCTGTTTTTAACTGCAAAAACCGCAACGGAATGGATAATTTAGAATGAGAGGTATAAGATGTCCTATGAAATTGTGTGTAAAGTTTATGTGTGAGACGAACGATCACTAGAAAACGTGTGGGTGACTTTATTTGAAAAGGTCGTTCTTTTAAAATAAAAGGTTTAGAGATTAAATTTAACTAAAAACACTCGTCAGAATAAATTATTCTTTTAAAAACTTTAGAAACTAATTTATTAAGTCAACAAAGATTTTGTAAATGTATTTTGAAAGAAATATTTAATATTCAATATACTTTCATTTAATTTTTAAGTTACTTTTTTATTTTTAACTTAATAAACTCAATTAATAAATCTTTTTAGAGATTTATATTTTGATATTTGATAGAATTTGATGTTCATTTTTATTATATCCTTTCTGATATCCTTTCTTCTTTCTTTTTCACTTGATTTCCAAATGTAAGCTTCCCATATCTCAATATCCTTTTGAAAAGATCAATCACTAGACACTTGGAAAATTTCGGAAGAATTCTACAATAATTAAGTAGTAGTTCTTTTAAAAAGAAATTTTTTAATAGGATGTAAGGCTCCTTGGCTTAATTTAATTTTTAATGGCTTTTTATACACTTTAAGAAATCCTTTTAAATTCCATCTTCTTGGTAACTCAAACACTTTACACTCTCACAAGGTTCTTTGGGAAAAAGTCTTGTAAAATACTAACCGTTTAGAGGAAAAACTATAAATCCAAATCAACACTTTCGCTGTAGAACTGCGAGTGGTCGCTGGACCGAGATGCGCTTATATTTATACCATTCAAGCGACCCTCAGTCGGTTTAGATATTTTCCAACACACACGCGAGGAGATCTCTCAAGCACACACATGCCACACGAATGTGCACATGGATGCACATTGCGCCGATGGGGGGGAAATTCGGAATTTCTTTTAAAAATAATTTGTTTGCTTTGGATTTTTGTTTTTGGACTTCTGCGCGCTTCGTTCATAATTTCCGAGATGGTCCACAGAAAGAATAAGAATAAGAAGAGTTCTTTTGATAAGATCTTATTTAAATTATAATAAAAATTTTTATTTATATTTATTTAATGCTGAGGACGACTACATAATATATTATAAGTAACGTAAAATAAAATAATTAATAATTCCCGAGATGACCAACAGAAAGAAAGAACGTGGAGAAAAATAAGAAGAACAATTTTGCAAAGGTTTTATTTAAATTCAAATTTAGATTCATAATATTTATGTTGAGAATTTTCCAAAATATATTATAGGTATAAATCATAAATAAATATACAGTGTACAATAAAATAAATAAAATAATTACCTAAAGTGTGAAAAGAAAAATTATTCTTTGCATAAACTCCCCTATGTTTAATGAAATAATTCCATAAATATAAGTGGATGTAGTGATTTTACTTTTAATCAATACTAATTACTTCTAATTATATTATTTTTATTAAAATATTATTTTTATTAAAATATTATAATTATATTTAATGAAAATTAGCTTGTAGATATGATATTTAAAATATTATTTTCAGTGCTTAAGTTGCTGAGAAGCAGACGCTGTTGAGCGCCAGGGTAAACATCGGCGAGATTGCTCACCCACAGATACAGCGAAATGTGGATATATCCTCCGGATCGGAGCATCCCCATCGTAGGCGTAGCATTCGCTCTCCATCTGTCTCTGTATCTGTATCTTTATCTGCAGCTGTGCCTGTGCCTGTATCCGTATCTGTAGCTGTAGCTGTAGCTGTATCGGTGCCGTGTTGCTTTTTTGTTTTGTCTAATTTTTAATCAACATTTGCACGTTGGTCCAATCCATACATGGTTGGGATGGAAATCTCTCGCCGCTGATGAGAACGCACTCGCAATTAGAAATAAGAATTTCAAAACAAAACCAAAACTATATGCCGCGTCGCATTCTCCTCTCGGCCATAATAATTTGCTGGGTGTGGGCCGCTTTCCTGGGTGGGTGTGCTTTTAGCTGGTTAGGGATTCAAAAGCCATAAACGCAAACCGAAAATTGTTAATAGAGCGCGCGGTGCATTTATAGATTTGCCAGATTGTCGGTCCGCCAAACTGAATTCAATTAAATATGCCACAAACTATTGCTTTTCGTTTTTCCTTTTGGCACACTCCCATTAATCACGAACGAGATCATTAAAATCCATTCAGTTAATGATCAAAACTCTTAATTGACTTATATGGTGCTATGGGAAATTTTTAAAAATAATAACAAAAACGAAAACATATGCTGTTGTTTACAAAATTCTCTCTCAAAAAAAAAAAAAGATATTTCGAAGAGACTGCGTGAGTGGGTGGGCGGTGGAAAATCGTAGGGAAAAGCAAAAATAAATAAAATGAAAACCGTGCGCTCTCACGTTTTTGCAAGAGATTCTTTGACGCTTACGCGCAGAAACGTATCTAGAGTATGGAATTCTATTTTTAATACAGAACTCACAAAAATTCGTATATATTTTAAATTTAGATAAATATGCGATTGGCCAGTTATCGCAGGTGAGGAAATGTACATTTCTAAATAGGGCTAATTTGGATGACCTGCTAAAAAAATAATTATAAATAAAATGTATAAGATAACATAAAACCGGAGCCTTAGGGTTGGATTTGTTTATTGTTTTAAAACCTAAAGAATACTAGTTAATTTAATTTAACAAAATTAAACATTTTTATTACAAAAAACCAAGTTAAAACTGTACCAAGATTTCCTTTTAAGAGCATTTCCAAAGGACCAATTTTCTTTTTTAATTCAATTTCCACTTGACATTTCTTGATATATCTGAAAGATGACGCTCTCTAAGACCTCCTATTATCCAATAAATTATTTATAATGTCCCACTGATATATACTATATATGCGATCGTTCATTCACTCTATTTTTCTATTTTCCCCACTATCAGCTGAGTAATCGGCAAACATTTTCACAACGCCTTGTTGGGTGCCATTCATTCAGCAGTCAGTCTAGCACAACGCTTCTGCTGGTTGCTCGGCAACAATATATGTTAGAAATACAACATATTTGTATATATGTTATCGCCTGTGTATTTCGGACATTTCTTTTCGGCCCACATTAGCTGGCCAGCAGCTGATTGAATTGTGTTGGCTGGGAGCAACAAAAATCTGCCAATTTGATGATACTGCAACAAATGTGCTGCCCGAAAATATTATTTATAAAATATTTACATATACACGGGCCACTAGATTTTTGTTTTGGGGCAGAGGAGGCACCAGTCAGAAGGCACTACCAGGCCGGACCAGAGCGGAGAAGCAGCCGGGCCGGGCGCAGGCCTAGGCGGAGCATTGGGCCGCGCCACCACCACCACCTTTTAAGGATGCGCCAAGCGACGAAGGCGAATGCCGACGACAGCTTGACGTTGGCGGCGTGCGCGGCTGTTCGCTTCCCTGACAAGCAGCCGCAACCGCAACCGCAACCGCAGTCGCAGTCGCAGCGCCAGCAGCCGGTGCCATAATGAGTTCGGATACGGATTTTGAGTACCGGACACTGGGAAATGAGTTTTAGGAATTATTCCCTTTAAAATATATTTTATATATAATATATATTAATTTTAAATCAGATTAATATCATGCTTAGATATCCATGATTAAAAATTATACCCTTTTCTTATGGATTCCAGGACATTATACAATTTGTATTATATACCTTCATTTATTTCATTTTCAAAGGTTAACATTAAGAGACATATTTTGAATAAATATATTAATTTTTTCTCTGTGCAGCAGCGACGTAGACTGCATTCCACGGTGTATTGCAATCTGTATTTTTAAATCAAATATTGTGCCAAGAAAAATTAATATATATAAAGCAAATATTTATGAATATGCTGAAGCTAAATTTCGACATATTTAGTATTTAATTCGTATTTAATGAATTTTTATTTAATGTGTGTGTTGTTTATCAGCAACAAACTTATACTTATATGTTGCAAAATAAATAATTAAAAAACAATTATAGCTTTAGTATAAAATATAGAATAAAATTCAGTTACCTTTCATACATATAAATTTGAATATGAATATCAATATGTGTTAATATAAATTATTTATAAAATATAATTATTTATAAAATAAGGATTTATGTGCTTAACGTATAGTTGTTTTATTATTTTATATCTTAATTCGCTGCTGAATATTCACTATTTTCAATACATTATTCATTTAATAAACCTTTTTGCTTGTGTTGGGATCTTAGCTTGATGTTCCTTTTTCTATATATTCTTTTCTTGGCCATTCTTTTCATTTTTTTTCGATGAACATACACAACATAGCACCACTCCAGACCGAAGACACAACTGGCCATTAGAAGAAGCCCCGAGGAGAAGGCTATAGCTCCCCGAAACTGATCGAAAGTTAAAGCCTTGAAGGGATCCTCACGCACGCGATTGATCTCCTCGTGAATCTTACGGCGCATGTCCAGGTCCCGGGCCCACTTTTGCATGTGTCCCGACTCGATGATGTGTTGTATAACCGGGTTGATCTGGTGCAGAAGATGATACTTCTTGGGCAGCAGCATTGTCACGAGATACACATACAAGGACTCGCGTCGATCGAAGCAGTAAAGTCTGTCTCGCTGGATGCGTGGATTATAGAAGGAGTGCTGCCGGGAGACGGCCACGGCAATGTGTTCATTATGAGCGGCATCATTGAGGCACTCCACCAAGTTGTAACACATCTGGAACTTTTCGCGGATGTACTTGAAGATCTGGAAGCAAAAGATAAAGTAAACTATAAGGAAATAAACCTAGAAATACTACTAGTAACTTACCTCCCCATCTTTGTTAAGGTGGCGAACGTTCTCGGAGGTACCCATAACACTCATTCGATGACTGTAGATCTCCTCCAGCGTCTTAATCTGATGGGAACTACGCGGAGTGGTCAGTGTACTAATCAGGAAACTTTGATAAGTGTTGCTAAAGAAGAAGCCCATCAGGAAGGACAAAGCAAACAGTTGCCTCAATGTCAGCGGAAAATCCTGAACGGGAATCGCCTGATTGAGCAGGATTCCCAGAACCCTCAGGCAAATCGGCAAGTAGCCGCTGAGGTTATAAAGTCGAAAACCGGAAACCCGCTGGGCCACCAAGACCACCAGCGAGCACGTGATCACAAAGAGTCCGATCAAAAATCCTGCATCTGCATTAAAGGTGGCCACAAAATTGAAGAATCCATGCCTGCGCTTGGCCTTGGCCACGCACCAGGTGAGATCGTCCTGGTGATAGGGTATGGAACTGGATACAAACTGGCTGATACTTGGATCCTCATCAATGCCGCCCACAATCATCTCGATTTCGCTGCAGTAATAAATCTTATCAATTAAGTAATATATCATATATAATCTATATAATTCTCACCCATCAATTAGCTGCTGAAAAAGATGATACAAGTTGCCGTTTTCACCCTGCATTTCAATGTTCACATGCAGCCTCTCAGCAATGGTCTGCACCATTTGAAATTCAATGCCACTTAGCTTGAGATTTGCACTAGACTCTGTTTCGGTGTCCTCGGCTTCGTCTTCAGCCTCGGGATCTGCATAGCTATCATCCTCTGACTCTCCATAGCTGGATGTCTCGTTGTAATCATCTCCATCGCCCTTCAAGCCGTAGTAGTAATCTTCCGTGGGCTCATCTTCACTGTTGCGAAATATATACGGCTCCCAAGGACGAAAAGCAGCTGTTAAGGGACATCCACTAAGATCTTTGGGGAATTTATCTTCGAACTTGGCGCGATAGAATTCCTCGATAATGGCCTCTGGCTGAGTCAAGTTTGTTTGGGATATTTTTTCAAGGCTATCATCATCGACGTTATCCTGAGTAGATTGGTCAGTTGTATTCTCAATGCTTCTCTCTGTGGAAGTAACTATTTCGGGACCAGCCTCAGTTGTAACCTCAATTTGATCATCATTGGTTACTTCAGTTAAATTTTCTGTGCTTTCACTAAAGGATTTAAGGGAATAACTCTGATATCGTTGATATGTATCTGTGTCTTCATAATCTTCTTGGTTTTGGGAATCTGCATCTTCAGCTTCTTTGTTTGGAGATTGATTATCACGATTAATATTATCATTTTCATCAATTTCTTCATTATTCACAGATTCATTATTATCTTCTTTACTAGCTTCTTCATCTACTTTAGCATTTTCATTAATATTTTCCTCACTTTCGATTTTGTTTTGAGGATACTCTTCATCCCTTTCATCATTCCCTTCGGCACTTTCCTTGTCATCAGATGGCTGCTCTTGAGTTTGCTCAATACTTTCCGTGTTGTTTGTATTTTCCTCATCTTCAGAGCCTTCTTGGTCTTCACCATCCTCTTCACCGCCACCCTCTTCATCCTCATCGGTTTCTTCATCCTCTGTTTCTCCGTCCTCTTTGTCATCACCTGTATAATCACAGGCATCCAATAGTTCCACAGATATCACTCGATTTCCACAGTTATTATCCGGATGATAGGGAAACACGCTTTTCCCATAAAAGAACTCATTCTCCTCGCTCTGCCCAATCACATTCACATTGAAGATCTTTTTGTTCATGAAAGTGAGGAGCACTTCTACCATCAGGTCGGTCATCTCCTCGTCCGTTTCCTCCATGGCGGCCAGATAGACCACAAACTGGGCCAAAGGATTCCAGTTGATCATGCTTTTCCAGTGCTCGAACAGCTCATCGAGGTCCTCGTCATCGAGATTTTCAACAATCAGAAAATAGCACTGCGGCTTCTCGTGCATCAGGAACTCGGCGGCATTGGCGTCTTCCCGGACATTGGTGACCAAGAGGGTCCAGGGATAATCTGCGTAAGAGTTGATGTCCCTCAGCAGCTGGTCCTGGATGTTGTGCAGCTGGTAGTTCCGCGTAAAACAAAGCACCGATCCTGAGAGTCCATCCCCGGAGTCAAAGTACTTGCGTAGCAGGGCCAAGATGCAGGCTGCTTGACCACGGTCCTCTCCCTGTACTTTCATTAAATTCAGCCCGAAGCCATGGGCCCCGGGTGCCAGTTGCAGTACGTGAAGTAGCAGCAAGGTTGCCGCAAAACGATACGCAGAAGTGGACATGCCGCAAGCGATTGAAGTAAACGTGGACCACGCCCTGCGGACACGCCCCAGACCCAGAGCCATTGGGGCGGGAAACGCACTCGCCGCCCCTAGGGACAAGCCCCATTATTATTACTGCAATTATGTTAATTTTTCAATCTTTGGTCCGATATGTGGTCCCTCGTCTCGGAACATTTTCCCGCCCCCCATCAGCGCCAGGTTTTGTTTGTTTAGGCCAGGTTTTTGTTTTTTATGGTCTCGTCATAAGCGCTGACGCTCCAATTGAATTGCGACAAGTCTTATCGGCAATCTCCCCAATCTGCCTCTTCCACGGCCCCATAACTCCAGTTGCTCCAGTTTAGTGTAAACACTTTGGCTATTTTCATGCTAAACTTTGGGATATATTAGAGAGTTTTTAAGTGACTTGGAATTATAAATCCTCTTTGATTATTGCCTTTATAAACTCAATAGTTTGCACATCTTTGTGTTTATTTTTATAAATCTATTTTATCTTTTTATAGTTTTTTTTTTTTTTTTTTGTAAGGTTCAAATATTGGGACTTATCTTTTATTAACTATTTATTTTCAAGACTAAAGGCTAACAACACTCGCCTAAACGAGACCATTTATTCCCATGGCCTGCTGGAGTTTTACCCATTTGACATTAAAGCTAAAGCCAAGCGTTTGTCGTGGACAACAAGGCCTGACATTTTCAGCTCATAAATAACAACGCTCCGAATTTAAAAGAGAAATAAGCAAATTGAATAAAGCGCGTGTGCCCGAAAAATATAAAAAAAATCAAGTAAAATATCACCAAGCTACATGCAATCCAAAAATTTGTTGTTAGGCTGCTGATTTGGAATCTAGTAATTGCAAATCCGGCACATATTTCATAAATGCACTCTTTTAAAGTTGTTGCATTGCGTAAATGGCACACTTTATGTCTAGTAGCTAGAGCTGCCCACAAAGTTGTAAAGTTTTATTCACCGAGATCAAAATAACCATTAACCACGATTAACGCTTTGTAGAAACACATAAATTCTTATTTTTAAATCCAATTAGTTAAGCTGGGACTAATTAAGATAGCATTGTTTTTATAACTAAGGGTATTAGTTTAAAATCAATTGATTAATTTTCAAATCAGACAATTATTCAAGTTTGCTTTGGTTATTTTTATTTATTTATTTTGGCGGTAAAAATCAAGCCAGTTTGGGTTCTATGGTCATGAGCTACAAAATATGTTAGATATTCGAGATGCATTAACCCGGCGAGTCATACGAAATGCTGATTGTTTTTGTTATGTCTGGGTTCTTGCTCTCTCTTTTATGGTCTTAAATATTTGAAATTGAATTATTGAACCCACCAAAAAAAAAAGGAACGAAAAATCACTTGATCAGTCGGTATGGTAATTTGTTAAAATATGTTTTTGCCAAAGCTTAAAAGAATTGACTTGCTTTTGTATATAGATTGTTGATTAATAAAAATTAACAAATGTATTTTATACTCTACGCAACTTGAAAACTATGAATTCTTTATTGAATATACTCTGGGAATTGAGTTTGTAACTTAAGTTTGATTTTAAGTTTAAGTATTAAATTACTCACTAACTGGTTTAGTGACCTATTTAACAATTATTCTTTCAAATTACCACCCAACTATTAGGCCATAATTTATGTTTCTGCCCACAGCATAGAAACATATATTTAATGACTCACTTAAAAAAAGGTATTCGGTTTTCGTTATGCCACAAGCATGCATTTCGGGCAATTTATTAGCTTGACGTTTGAAAACAAAGCCAGCATGCAGTGTCCAATGTACTTGCCCCTCTGTCTACACAGAGACTAAAAAGCTATATAATAAAATATGAATAACATGGAAATTAAGTAACATAAATACATATAAATAAAATAAATTAAAATTTATATACTCATAAATGAAATGTATAGCTTTATAATTGTAATCATTTTATACATCAGTAAGTCACAAAAGATCATTGAATTGACTTGAAATTGCAAAGATAAAACTGCTTCTTTTCGAATCAAATAATAAATAATACAAAAAAATATCAAATAAATGAATATTATTTTAAAAAAGTTGTATTTTACTTAGCCAAATGATGAATAAATTACATAAACATAATTTAAGCGAATATTACTATTTATATCGATTCGCAACTTAATTTTCTATAACCCATCGTAGCTTCACCTAATACCCAAACGTTTCGCATATTTTACGGGACAAAATCCTTGTAAAATATATTCTTTTCAAAAAGTTTTTTTATTTTTCTGTGTGCACTATATCGGTCCAGTTAAGTCTGAATTACCTCGCATTGGCCACAGGCGTCAAAGTCAGAGTCAGTTGCAGCAGCCGCACTTTTGGCATGGTGCTGACCTTCGTCAAGAGAATAGAAATACTCATATCTGAATATTTGTTCGTATACATATAAAGTATATGATGGGGTAACTAGTTGCCTTATATACTCCCCAGCTCCGAGATTGATTTATTGAGCAAACCGTCGAATAATAATAACTCTCCAACCGCACCGGTGAGTACCAGTACTCGTCTATCATTGGAGGATATTGATAATCCGGTGGTGGTATCCACAATCGACGGAAAACGAAAGTGAGCACCACACGAAGTCAGACAATAATACCATTGTGGCCATGTGTATCTGTATCTGGGTCTGTGGGAAACCGGCTGTTGGCACACCTTCTGCGGAGGTGGAGCCTTCAAGCCACATTGGCCTAATTGGTCTAATGGTCCGCATTTATGGAAAACCAAAAGGCAGGCACTTAAAGAGGGCCATTAAAAGCGCTCAAAACCGAGTGCTGATCGCGATATTAGTTGATTAAGATCCGGCACTTAGAATGCCTGGCTCAAAAGGGTCCGCCAAAAGCTCAAAAAAAAGAATGCCCGAAATGTTTACCAAAAAAAATGTTTAGCGAATTTGTCAAGACCTTGTGGCGCGCTGACAGTGCCGGTAATGAAACTGTCAACGGGGCGACAAGAGTTCGCCTCCGCCGTTTGGATTGATTTAATTAAACTCACATTTGTGCGCACAGAATGCGCAAATGAAGCAATTGCACGTCGACTACAAGTACCAAGACAAGATGACAAGGCATTTGGAGAATGCCAGCGGACTGGCTGTCCAGAAGACCGCAATTCGAGGCATATTTAAAGTTCATTTCGTAATGGTCACAATAAGAGGAGATATGTGATTATAGCCCAAAGATACATATAGGGAAAAGTCAGACAAAATAATGTTTTTGAGACTTAGGAATGGAATTTTATTCATTTTTTATTATTATATTATATTATATTATTTATCTTAATAATGCCACGGGGTTTGACCTATATTAAATAGTTTATATTATTCACCTTAACTTTTTCCTTATAAAAAACCAAATGGTATCTTTGGAAACATTCCAAAAAGAAGCATGTACCTTTTTAATTTGAAATATTTTTCTTTAATAAAAAATTATATATAATAGCACTTAATTTAAATTTTCTCATATTATTCATATTTCTAAATATCACATTTCTCACCGTGCACACTCCAGTGCCAGTGCAAGACGTTGCGGCTATTAATCTTCAAGTGTTGATCGTCACCGAGTCATATGGAGCGAGTGGCCGGCAGAAAGACCTGCCACAGATTTTGTTTCCCCGCGGATTGGTTACTTTCGAAATGCCCAAGCCAAGTTAAGCCAGCTAATGAGCATCGGTCCAGGGCGTTGTTGTGAAAGGAAACACAACTGTGTGCTGTGATAGTTGTGATAGTTTTGATAGCCGCAAGTCGCCCCGGGGTAGGCACACAAAAAAAAACACCTACGTTTCCGCCCGGCTCACATGTCGTAACATAGGACACGGCCTGTTCCGATTACGTGGTTATATCATATATTTACGTGACCATATGGGCTGACATTGGCACAGCGCAGCCTTGAACCGGCGATCGACTTTAGAACCGGTACGACATAAGTGCTTATTTAAATCGTAACTCGGTATTAACTTTGGTTGCCGTAAGTATTCTCCGAAAAGCTGCAAAGCCGCAATTAAGAAGAAAGAGTGCCAATAACAAAGTGAATGTCGCCGTGTGGGGCTTGGCCCACCACGGGGGCAGTGAGCTTACACTTGCTAATTAGAGTAATCATCGGGTGATAATGCCCCCGAGTTCCAGCAGCAGCAGCACCACTCATCCACGCACAAATTCGGATCCAAATGGGATACTTGGATATTTGGGAGGCAGTAAACAACACACTCACACGTGTGTCACAATGCAAAACAAATACCGAGCCGAGGCAGTTAATGCTAACTTGGCTAATTCTGCCCGCAAACCAGTTTCGATCCAGCAGCGGCAGCGGCTGCAGTCACCTTTTTTGCATAACCCCTTTTAAGTGGGGCTTTTCACGTTTTTTTTGGGTTAGCTTAGGTAAGCAACGGCAGAGAACATTTTCGGATTTTCAATTGGAGTTCCCAAAAAAAAAAACTCAAATCGCTTTGATTGCTTTCCATTTTCAATTGCGGGCAAACAAGTTGGTCCCTGAAAAGAGCCGGCTCCTCGGCCCGTGGGCTTTCACTGGCTCCGATATATTGGTCAAATGTAAATGGGCTCCTGGCCAGACCGACCATGTTATGAAACTCGAATCCAGTTCAGCCTCGTTTGGAAATCCAGTCTTAGTTTGCTAGCATAAAAAAAAGGGAATTAAATCTGATGTTATTATGGAAAATATGAATAATTATTATAATCAACAGAAGGCGCTGTATTAATCTTAAGTTTGACATGGCAATTACTAAAATTTAAATGCAGTATGTTCTTAACATATTCGCAAAACAAATCTTCAATACAACAGGCCTTTGAAACAGGTTGTGGCATTTTAATTGCTCCGCTGCTTAGTATATATAATTTATTACATTAAATTCCGCCCCATCATCGGGTATCGCCCGGTACAATGGACTCTCCCCCCATTGACAAAAACAGCCGCCCGCTATAAATACCCAAATAAAATCAAGTGACTTTATTTATTGGCAAGCGATAGTGATAATGAACTTGTAAAGAGAGAAACCCCAACGCAATTGCTGCTTGTAAAAAAATAACAACTGAATTACAACAATTGGTGGCCGCACTTGCCAGCAGCAGCAGCAGCGTCATAAACCCGCACACTTAAAATGCAAATGTGCGGAAGCCAACGGAGCGTATGAGCAATGGCCAGGCGACACCACAGCCAGTAGAAGAGATGCAAAGGCCGCGTGCAGCGAAAAACGCGAGCAAGCAGGAGCCTTAAGTCCAAGTCGGAGCTCCAGTATTAGACACACACACGACACTCTCATAAAATTCGGTGCGCCTGGCAAGCGGAGCGCAGTCGCAAAACGACAACCGCAACGCTCAGACGTGTCGCGCAATCGGCTAGAAAGTGATTTTCGTTGATCGAAACAGCAAAACAGCAGCAGCTGCAGCCACCGAAAGTGTATCACAACAGTAAGCTAATGCCAGATGAACAGCAGCAAATTGGCCTGCCAGCGAGGAAAATACAAAAACAAAAACACAAAAAAAAACGAAAGAAAAACAAAAGACTTAGGCAACGAACGCGGCACGTCGCGAAGTGCGGTTTCTAACGGTTAAAGTGCAAATTGCCATGCATTTAGTTATAATGCCCCGCCCGCCTGTGCCGCAGTTTCGATTTTGGATCCGCTTCAGTTTCGATTTCGAGGCGTTGCCAATGCCACTCTCACCGCCCGCCTGAATTCTTGATACCGTAAAGAAATAACATGTTAACCATATGCCCATCGGGTTAATTGGCAAATCAATAGCGTTATAGCCATCGCAGCCAAGGGTACGCTACGCTTTTGCGGTTGCACATTTACTGTGAATTATTAGCCAAATGCGCCGATCGCGTGTGTCAGTGTGTTGGTTTTGTGGCCAAAAGAAGCCGCTGAAGCCGGAGAACGGAACTGTGTTAATTAGGTTTATTTGGCAAACGCATTTATTTTTCTGTACAATTTGGCATTGTTATTTTTGGTACCAATTAAAATCGATCCAAGCTGCCAAAAAGTGCAGCGCCAATCACCAGTCGACGTGACTTTTAATTTAGACGGGATTTATGGTCGCAATTCGCAAGTTTGGTATTTGGTTTTAAGGAAGCTGTGCGACGTCAACCTTTTCCGCTGCCAGCAAATAAATCACGAAAATTTACAAGCAGGTGTTAATCAAACTTTGCCAAAATGCCTTCCGCTTAATTCGCAGCATTGCCCTGAAATAAACAAATCAAATAATAATTTTAACAATAAGATCGTAGTAATAGTACAACTCAATTGTGGAACATTTTTGCTCGCATTTTTTCAAAATCCGTGAAACGCGTGAGAACACGTTGGCTGACAAGGTGCAAAACAGATTCAGATAAGGCAACACACACGATCTCTTGGATGCATGTTAGCCGCGTCATGTAGCAGCACTAGTATGTAGTACTAGTTAGTGCAACTAGGTTGAAGTTATTTTTCTTAATTGGCCTCCAGCGTCCGTCCATTCAGTTGCATCACATCACAGCTGGCACTGGGCTTAGCTCAAAGGGACCTATTAATAAATGACCTGTCCAGATGTGGTTCGGAATCTATACATTTCTTTTGTTAACTCAATTGTCTTGCCAAGATTATGTTTGAAAAGCCTGCTGGAATATAAAGAAAATGTAGCCATTGTTTGGAAGTTATTCAGCAAGAGATTTATAGAAAAAAGAGGAGTTTAATAATTGGATTTTCCTTTTGGAAGTTTTAATGAAGAAATGTGATTAGCTTAAATGAAACAGATTTATTAAAGTTAATTAAACAGTTATTAAAATGAGAGACGTAAGGCGACTCTTAAAATTTGAATATTTTTTTAGTTTAGTAATTTAAAATATTTGTATTATTCTTTTATTCTTCAAAAGGTTTCTGTGCCTTTGTAACTTGTGTGCCTTGTATCTTAAAATATATAATCTTCGAAGTCTCGGCATTTAACAAGAACAAAAAAGTGAACTTAATAAGTGATCGAACCTGCCTGTTCAGAAACAAAAACCAAAACCAAATCGCTGTTGAAAAGGTTAACTTCAATACCGGTATTTAATAATTTTCCTGTGAGGTTTCTATCGTGCAGCGGAGTTGTGTGTTTGGCGTACGCTTTCGAACCGCTTCGTGCTCAAATTTAATATACAAATTAAACGAAAATTAAGCGAAATTTCATTGGCCTGCCATGGGCCATCAACATGAAAGGCTATCAAGCGAGATGCCAACATTACCGCAAACAGAAAAACATGAAAGAAACACAATAATAACATGTTCACAAAAAAGACAAGTGGCTTAGTTGTTTTTGTGGCTTGTAACTTTTGACTTGTAAACTTTTTTATAAATGGTTTTGTTCCGCTTGCCGCCCTTCGGGTCCGATACTTGTGACAAAAATCCAGTCGTCGGCTTTTCATTGCATTTCTTTCTACTTTTTTGTAGAGCTCACTTTTCATTTATTTAGCTGGGAAGTCGTTTTGGGTTTCCGCTTGGCGAGTTGCACAAGTGTTATGTAAAGTGCACAGATACGCAGAAATAAATCACTGTGATGCGTGTGGCGCCGGGATCAGCCTTGACTTTTAACTCTTTTTTTTTACACAATTCATCAAATGCCAGTGTGCTGCTGGCAAGCTAGCTGGAAAATTACAAAAATTCAATTATCTTTAACTGCTTATAACGGCACGCGCCAATGAAAGTTTCATGCCATGTTTGTCTGCAATTTGCCAGGCCCAAACGAGTCTAGGAGTTTGGTCGCCACGAAAATAGTAAATCGTAAAAAGTAATAGTATGTGATTTAAACGGAATTAGACACTACTGCCCACATTGGCCAAAAAATAAAAAGATATATATTCAAATGCCCGAGCATTTAAGTTTTGCTCTAACCGGTGGGCAGCAAATCAAACTGTCAGTTCCTTGTTACCCGACAATTGCACAGCTCGCTCAGTAATTAAAAAACCCATAGGTGTTACAGGTAGACCAAGAAATACTGAAAGAAAACCATGAATAGATCAAAAACGGGCACTAAACTTTTTATTTAAAACTAAAGACATATTATAAAGTTAGTTTAGGCAGGAGAAAGGACACTGTGATATTTTTTGTAACCCATTTTCAAGCACTTTTCTTTACCCATTTTTATAACAGTGCAAAATTCTGCAATTGGGTATTTAGTTCGTGACTGGGATACCATTGGCGTGAGAAATTAAAGCACACACATACGTCATTCCAGTCGCACGCTGCAACAGCGGCACCAGCAACCAGATGCAGATGCAAGCGCAGGTATCTGATGGATACGGATACTTCAATCGGTGCACTCGGGTTGACGCCTGAACTGACCCAAACTCATTTGCATACAATCGCCAAGCCCACTCGGTTTTCTGCACTCTGCAATCCGCATACCGGCCCCTTGGCACCGGAATTGGCACATTTCCATGCAATCTGTAACAGCTGTATCTCAAGTTAGAAAGGGTTTTTGTCTAGTGTATCTCTGGGGGCCATTAAGTGTTATTGGTACCACTTTGATCTATGGCACTGCCTGGGAATCCTATAGAATATGATTGGGCATTGTATGCAGATTATAAATAGCCAATTAGAAATGAATCGTCTGCAACTTAATTAAATACGACTTGCTAATCGGTCGGGGTTAATTCATGCAATATCACGATCCAGGGTCTGTTCTTTTCTGATTGATTATTCATTCATTTATTTATGGTCTGTGGTTTCCAAAGTTATTGCACTGCAAATAAAATATTAAATGATAATAATAAAAATGCAGGAACAAAATGAGCTAAATACTACCATAAATATTAGCAAAAATTCCACGAAAGTTAAGTTTAGATTAAACAATTTACAAAGAGTTTAAAAACAACTTCAGTTGACTTCATCAAATAAAAATTTTAATTTATTAAAAGTATAAATATATATGTTAATTTAATTGCCTATAAATGATTTATTTTATACATTTAATTTTAGTAAGATTCTACATTTTATTTCCCTGTAGCAGCCTTTATATTATTCTTAATAATCAAAACTTTTTTGAGCCGCGTTTTTAATGTTGGGAAAATCTCTGTTTCCAATTTCCTCCGCTGATGATTGTCCGGAAAAAAGGCCGGAAATAGAAATGATAGATAAGCGGCTGCCAATCGCCGAGTTGAGGCAGTTTAAGTTCTGCTCTGGGTGTGACTGCATCAGCATCAAGTAATTCCAGTTTCGTGTTTCTTACTTTACAGGATTCCCCAGCTTGCCATGTTCCGAATCCTCGTCGGAGTGACTTGTGCACTCCTTTGGCTGAAAGCCACTCAGGCTCTGAGTCCTGGCCTGCAGGTGGCCAAGCAGTGGAAGCTCCACCGCTATAATTTCCAGCCGCAGGCTCCAATCGCCGATCCGAACTTCTTTAGTCCTCAAAATGTTTTGATCACGGGAATCGCTGTAACGGACGATCGCATATTTGTGGCCACGCCGAAGCTCTTCTCGGGCGTATCCTCCACCGTGAGTTGGGTGTCCAAGGCGCAGTTTGGGGACTCCCCCACCTTGCAGGCGTATCCCGATTGGTCCTTCTCCAACACCGGTCGCAGTGACTTCAACTGCAGCGATCTTATCCTGACGTCAGTCTACCGCCTGCGCGTTGACTCGTGCAATCGCATTTGGCTGCTGGATGCCGGAGTTTCGCGTTCCCTCGAGGACTTTGAGATCACCTGCCCGCCCAAGATCCTGGTGGTTGACCTGGCCACGGATCGTGTGGTGCGCAGGATCGATTTTCCCCCAGAGGTTCTGCGTGGCGAGTCCCTGTTCACCAACATGGTGATTGATGAGACGACGGCCAAGGGCTGCGATGATGTGTTTGTTTACATCACGGACACCGTGGAGCCGGGCATCATAGTGTACGACAGCGGAAAGGATGTAACTTGGAGGGTTTCACACCCGGCCATGTATCCCGATCCTGACTTTGCCCAGTCGGAGATCCACGAGTACCGCTTTGTGCTAATGGACGGAGTGGTCGGACTGACCTTTGACGAGCGCACTGGCGTGGTATACTTCCAGCCTTTGGCTACGGATAGGTAAGAGGAGATTAATTAGTTTATATTATAAATTAAGTAATAAACTGTTCCTTTTTTGCAGAGTCTTCTCCGTACACAAAAATGTCCTGCGAGCGGGTCCTCTGCCCGATAATAAAATGCTGGATGTGAAGCTGGTGGGCAAGAAAAGCTCTCAGGGAATTGGTCTTTCGGTGTCACCATTTGACAGCAGCTTGATCTTTAGTCCACTGAGCGAAACTGCCATTGCCTCTTGGAATCCTACAACCAATCAGCAATCCGTGCTGGCCTACGACAAGGATCAGCTGCAGTTCGTGGCCGATATAACCACCACCAGATCAGAGCCGGGCGTGATCTATGCCATCTCTTCAAAGTTCCATCGATTCTTCCTGAAGAACCTGAATCCCAGTGAGTTTAACAACCGCATTGTTCGGCTGGAACTGCCCGCCGGGAACTCCCTGCTGGGCCATCGTGTCGCCCTGCCCGCTCCTCCTACGCACAATAGTCTGCTGAACTATGGTGTCTACAACACCCACGCCCAGACCTCGACGAATGCTTTGCAAACCTACTTCACCAGTCCGGGCCTGACCACGCCCTTCACCACCAAGTCGCCCTTTAAGTTTGAAACTGGTGGAATTGTCAACTATGCCGCCCGCAATCCCTTTACGGCCCTCAACCAGGGCGAGGCCTTTCCGCCCAGCAAGGCCACCAGGGACAACTACCAGAGATCGTATCTGGATACTCTGGTGGGTACCACAGCTCCGGGAGCCACTACACGGGTGGTATCGCTGCCACCCACTGCCTACACCACCCGACACAGTGGGTACTACTATCAGCGGGCCACGAGATCGGCGGGACAGCAGTAGGAATCGCTGATCTGGCTCTTAACTTGTGTTCACGCTGCGTATGCGCAATGCGAAGAGCATCCGATGTAAATAAATCTCCGTAAATGTATATTGATTAAATTAATTTAAAGAAAAATTGTAACTCTTGTTTTCTTTTAAGGAGAAGGGGAAGTATTTTTATTTTTTTCTAGCTTTAATATCCTCTACGTACACAAAAGTCATATTTACATCGCATTGCAGCATGTCGTTATAGAACCATCTTACAGCGATCATATATTCACCAGTGGGAATCGGTAGGAGTAACGACTCGGGTCTCAAATAAAATCCCTGAACGATAAGGGGGCCCTTGGATGTACAGATAAATGTATTCAACTATTTTAAAATATAATATTTTAAAAAACAACTCACCACATAGGGACAAGTGTGGTTCAAGTTGGAAAAATCTTTCAAAATATTGAACATTAGTTTAGGTATGCCGATATAGTTCCCTCGCATAAATCGGCAGCCAACAAATTTAAAGTTAAATAACCAAGGCTTGAAGCCAGTTTCGCGTTTGAATACTCTTATGTGCAATGTGACGTCATTGATCGAACTCAGAATGGTTCCGTTCACATTCATATCCACTCTGTCCCGACTCACCGCCTTAAGGCGGCATTGGTGGAACACAAAAGTCGTTGTGTTGTAACTCTCACAGACCAGATTCGAAAAGCGAAAAACCACTGCAAGCTACAAATGTATTTTAACTTTTAGATCCCGGTTCAAGTTACATTTCAACTTACACAAATATTACACGAGAGTATTGCGAGAAAATATAAACTTTTTAAGTTGAATCTCATTTTGGTGTCCTTTCCACATTTAAATAATCAGAAAAGTTTGAGGGTTTATATAGCCTTCTTGATTGGGCCTTAAATTATATGAAATTGTTTTGAATTGTTGCCTCGGATAAACATTTAAATTCTTCGTTTAATTGCTTATAATAATTATAATAATAACAAAATCTTTCATTTATCATTTTAAAAATATTACAGTTATTATAAACAGAATTTAGATAATATTTAAAGAACAAATTGTTCGATATCCAGAATATATACATTCATAAAAACAATTTAGATTTGTGGTCTTAAAATCGCGACCATTTGGTCATGAAAGTAGCGTAATACTATTTTGATCCCAAATTCAAAGTTTTTATTATTTATTCAATTTGTATACTATTAAACCTAGAACCTTTTTTCTTTATCAGTGTTTATATCCTCAACAAAAACAAAGCTGATGTTGGTATCAAATTGTAATTTCTGATCAAAGAACCACTTCAAGCTTAACATATAATCGCCAGTTGGAAACGGGAGAAGCAATAGTTCAGGTTTTAGATATAATCCCCTGACAAATTGTGGTCCCTTAAATGAAAATAAGGCATAATTTTATATTTTACGTATAAAAGTAGAATAACTCACCACATAAGGACATGTGTGGTTAATACTGGTAAATTCCTTCATGAAATTAAAGAGTAGTCTTGCTGCCGGGCTATATTTCTTTCGCATAAAACGACAGCCATCAAATATATACCTTATGAGCCACGGCTTGTATCCACTTTCCCGTTTATATACATGGGTGTGAACAAAGATGTTATTCACAGAATGGAATACAGTTCCATTGGCATTCAGAACCACCTTCTCCCGAGATACGGCCTTCAGGCGACACTCATGAAACTGGAACCACGATTTGTTGTAACTCTCGCAGACGAGGTTTGTCAACTTGAAAACGACGGCACTCTGTGAAACAGAACTAAAATTTTATCCTTAACTTAAATGTTTATTTCACGACTTACACTATCTTTAAATGAAAATATCCCTAGTAGAGCACAAGAAATTAAAGTCCACCGCATTTTATGCCAAAGAGCAAAAGGATCTAAATATAAATTTCTATAAACAGCGACCAAAGTAAAATCGTAGCCACAGACTTTAACTAAAAAGTCAAATAAACGAAAGAGGTCAGGGGTTTTTATAGCTTATGTTACTATAAATTAGTATTTGTTTTACAGCTCCATCTGAATCGTTTATGTTAAAATTAAAATGTTTTGGTTCGTTGAATCGTTTAAAACTAAATAGTTTATAATAACTATTGAACATAACGATCTCTACCAATACAATACCCACTTCCGAATGTAAAAATAATTTATAAAAAAGTAGCATACGCTCGTTAACATTTTATTACAAAATTATCAATTCATTTCTGCCTTTTCACGTTGTCGTTATATCCTCAATAAACACAAAAGTAACAAAAGTAATTGAAGTTTTTGATTAAAAAACCACCTCAAGGATAACATATAATAGCCACTTGAAAATTAAAGCAGCAATAATTCCGGTTTAAGATAAAATCCCCTCAAAATATGTGGTCTCTGAAAGAAAAAATTAAGCATTAAAAAAAAGCATTCTTAAAGAAAAAAGTAGGAACAACCCACCTTAAAAGGACATGTGTAATTGATATTGGATTAGTAGTTTTTCAAAAAAATGTCAGCAATCTGTAAAATAGATCAAAAGCATTTAAATGTTTTTTACAACTTACGCTTTCTTTTGAAGAGCACAAGAAATTAAAGTTAAGTAACTCTTACTTTATACGAGCACTGAAAAAAGGATTGATTAAGGAGTGATTAAGCTTTAGTTTATTTTATTTTTTTAATTCACAATTAAAGCGTTAGGTTAAAACATTAAAACATTATTTTCGTTTTGTTTTTATATTTACGGTACAACCGGAGTGAAAGGCAGTCACAGACCCAAACTAAAAAGTCAAATATAGAAAAGGGGCATATATAGCTTATATTATATTATATAAACAATTAGTTGAATTTCCAAATATAACTTTATGATAAGAGTTAAAAGCATATTTTTTCTGTGATTTGCTTTAAAAATAAATGGTTTATAATGGCTATTGGAAAATAAGGTCTCTGCCAATCTAACTCCCATTGCCATGTGTACAAATAATAATAAAATAATTTATAACAAACTGGCAAAAGTCTCACTGCCTTGTATTTCCATTTAAAATTTAACAATTCAGGTCTTTTATTCTAGGATTTCTTTATATCCTCAACAAACACAGCACTAACATTGGTATCAAATTGCAGTTTCTGATCAAAGAACCACCTCAAGGATAACATATATTCGCCACTCGGGATCGGAAGCCGCAATAGCTCCGGCTTCAAGTAAAATCCGCTAAGAATTTGTGGTCCCTGGAGGATAATAAATAATATTTTTATAGTATTTCTTAAATAAAAACAGTGCAAACTCACCACATATGGACAGGTGTGGTTGATATTAGTAAACTCTTTGAAGAGCCCAAAGACTATTTTAGCGACCGGATTGTAGTTCTTTCGCATGAACCGACAGCAATCCACTCTAGCCTTTATGAGCCACGGTTTGAATCCACTTTCCCTTTTGAATACATTGGCGTCAACAACGATATTATTTACAGAATGGAGAACAGTTGCGTTCATATTGAGGATAACCTTCTCCCGAGATACGGCCTTTAGGCGACATTCATGAAACAGGAACCACGATTTTTTGTAGCTCTCGCAGACATAGTTTGAAAACCTGAAAATTACTGCATTCTGTAAAACAGATTTAAGCATTTATGAAACTTTAACATTTTTTTATTCTTACACTTATATTTAATGAAAATACTCCTAGTAGAGCAAACACAAATAAAGTCCACCGCATATTCTGCAGCTATTATTGGATCTGAACGCAGAGAAAATAATCAAACAATATTTAAATGTATATTTATATATGTTACGTACATGATAATTAATATAAAATCACAACAAAAGGTAATTTTATTTCCATTAAATTTTACTTTATTGTTTGCTTCATTCTCCTCTTGTATTGCACAAAAGTTATGCGATTAGACTGATTAAAACGATATTTTCGTTACTTTTACTTTATTTAAAGTGAAAACTCTTAAAGCACGTCAAGCATTTCCGGTGACAGTAGTAAATAGAGGTCGCAGACGAAAACTAAAAAATAAAAAAATCGGAAGAATTTAGGGGCTTATATAAATTATATTATAAAAGCAATTAGTTGGAAATCCAACTGCAGCTTTATTCTCTTCCAATTCAATCATTATTTCTACACGTAAAAATTTTACTAATAACAATGGGGCCAAGGCCACAATGCATTTTGTTAATTCTAAATATGATCAATTCAGATCTGTCATTTTAGGATTTCCTTAAATCCTCAACAAGCACAGCACTAACATTTGTGTCAAATTGCAACTTCTGATCAAAGAACCATCTCATGGATAACATATATTCGCCACTTGGAAACGGAAGCAGCAATAGTTCGTGTCTCAGATAAAATCCCCTCAGAATTACGGAGCCCTGGCAAAGAAATAAATATAGTATTTTTTAAAAGGAACACAAGGACAAGGGGTAAACTTACCACGTAAGGACAGCTATGGTTGATATTGGTAAAATCTTTAACGAAACTAAATATTATTTTAGCTACAGGGTTGTAGTTCTTTCGCATAAAACGACAGCCATCCACTCTGGCCTTTATGAGCCACGGTTTGAATCCACTTTCCCTTTTAAACACATCGACGTCAACGAAGATGTTATTTACGGAATGGAGAATAGTTGCATTCATATTCATGATCACCTTCTCCCGAGATACGGCCTTAAGGCGACATTCATGAAACAGGAACCACGATTTGTTGTAACTCTCGCAGACATAATTGGAAAACCGAAAAATTACAGCTTTCTGTGAAGCAGAATTAATATTTAGCCTAAATTTAAATGTTTTTCACTTTCTACACTTACATTTAATGATAATACTCCTAGTAGAGCAAACGTAAATAAAGTCCACCGCATATTCTGCAGCTATTATTGGATCTGACCACAGAGAAATCAATCAATATGAAAATGAATAACAAAAATACCGAAAAATGTAATTATAATTCCATTAAAAATTAATTTATTTTTTGCTTCATTCTGTTTTTGTATTACTTAAATGTAGCGCCCTGCGATTAGGTTGATTGAAATAATATTTACATTTAAAGCTCCACTTCCTTAAACACCTCGAGCACTTCCGGCTGGAGTAAAAAGCAGCCAAAGACTCATACTAAAAAGTCAGATAAACCGAAGAATTTCGGGGCCTAATTAGCTATATTATATAACAGCTATATTATATACAACTTCAACTTAAGCTTTAAGATAAGATCAAAAATTATTTGGATCGTTAAATGCTTTTAAAATAAGTTTAATTTCTCTTTCAATCCAATCCCCTTTTCCAGGTGTAAAAATGATATTAATGTTAGTTATTACTTAGAACAAACTTGGATAAACCACACTGCATTTTATTAACTATAGAAATGTTCAATTATTTCTCGTTTTTCTTATATCCTCTACAAACAAAAAAGTAACATTGGTGTCAAATTGTTGTTTCTGATCAAAGAACCACCTCAGGGATAACATATATTCGCCACTTGGGAATGGAAGCATCAATAGTTCAGGTTTCAGATAAAACCCCTTAACAATTTGTGGGCCCTGGTATGAAGTAGAAAAAATGTTTGTAGTATTATTTAAAAGGAAAATAAGTATAAGCTCACCACGTAAGGGCAGGTATGGTTAATATTAGTAAACTCTTTGAAGAGACCAAAGATTATTTTAGCTACAGGGTCGTAGTTCTTTCGCATAAAACGGCAGGCATCCACTCTGGACGCCATGACCCACGGTTTGAATCCACTTGCCCGTTTAAACATCTTTCCTTCGGTCTCGATATTATTTACGGAATGTAGAATAGTTCCGTTCACATTCAAAACCACCTTCTCCCGAGAAACGGCCTTCAGGCGACACTCATGAAACTGGAACCACGATTTGTTGTAGCTCTCGCAGACAAAGTTTGAAAATTTGAAAATTACTGCATTCTGTAAAATAGTTTTAAGCATTTAACGTTTTTAAATATTTGTTCACGACTTACACTAAAATTTGATAAAATTACTCCTAGAAGAGCACAAAAAATTAAAGTCCTCCGCATATTATGCAACTATTATTTGATCTGAGCACAGAGAAAAGAACCAAAAGATATATAAATGCCTACATAAGTCGACGTAAATTAGTTTAGAAGCACTACAAAATGTAATTATATTCTCATTAAGTGTTACACACAATTAAGGCACCTGTGATTATGCTGATTGAAACATTATCTAAGTGATTTGGTTTTATATTTACAGTGAAACTTCCTTAGGCAAGTAAAGTTCACACGGTTTGGGGGTTTATCTAACTTATAATTTAATATACGCTATTATTTAAATCTCCAACTGCAGGATTATGATAAGACTAAACTTTTTTTGGTTCTTTTTTAGCGTTTAAAAATAAATGCTTTATAAGAGCTATTGTAAATTAAGTTCTCTTCTAATCCAATCCGCATTTCCACGTTTAAAAAATTATTATAATAACAGTTATAAATTATAACATTTTACTAACACTAAACAATTAATATTTAATGTCTGTTATTTCAAGCTTTCTTTATATCCTCGACAAACAAAAAACTAACATTGGTGTCAAATTGAAGTCTCTGATCAAAAAACCACCTCAGGGATAACATATATTCGCCACTTGGAAACGGAAGCAACAGTAGTTCAGGTTTCAGATAAAATCCCCTTACTATTTGTGGGCCCTGGTAAAAAAAGAAATATTAATTATTTATTTCAAATATAGTTAGGATAAACTCACCACGTAAGGACACGTGTGGTTGATGTTAGTAAACTCTTTAAAGAGACCAAAAATTATTTTAGCTACCGGATTGTAACTCTTTCGCATAAAACGGCAAGCATCCACTCTGGAGTCTATGAGCCACGGCTTAAAGCCACTTTCCTTTTTGAATAATTTGCCTTCAGTCTGGATATTATTTGCGGAATGGATAACAGTTCCGTTCACATTCAGGATCACCCTTTCTCGAGATACAGCCTTTAGGCGACACTCGTGAAACTGGAACCACGATTTATTGTAACTTTCGCAGACAAAGTTTGAGAACTTAAAAACGACTGCATGCTGTAAAATATGTTTATAATATTATGTTGTATAAATATTATTTTTTAATTATTTATGTTTTTTCCCCCAACTTACACTTAAATGTGAAAAAAATACTCCTAGAAGAGCACAATGAAAAAATGTCCACCGCATATTACGCAACTAACTATTCTGAGCACAAATTAAAAGCTAAATATATAATGTTTATATTATATTGACTTAGTGGCAGAGAAAATTTTGCAATTATATTGTCATTAAAAATTCGATAATATTTTGCTTAATTGACTCAAATTTCATGCACAATTTAAGCAATAAGAGTTATTTATTTTTGCTTAAGGGATTGCGTTAAATATTTAAAATTTATGAATAGCTTCATAGGAAATGCCTTAGATTATCAACAACTGTCCACAAGTTATTAATATAAATATTAAATGATGTTTTCCTTTACATATGAGAACTGAATAATACATTATCAAGAAGATAAAAATATTGTGAATATTTAATATAATATATTTGTATTTTTTTTTACACCAATTTTATGAATTCTATATTACAACAATGAGCCACAATATATCAAAATTTATAAAAATCTAAGAAGGCAAAAATAATTTAATCTTGCTTTTTTGGCTTATCAAATTCAACTAAAATTTGTTGTAGAAAGCATTGTAACACAATTGCAAAATATCTGTACTTAAATGTATTCAATATTAAATAATTAATTGCTTGATTGGTTTAATGTTATTGTTCATATATTCAAGTTCATATATTAAAGTAATATATTAAAGTAAGCAATTTATTTCTGTAGCAGTAATATTAGTTAAATCTTTTTAGTTTAATGGATCCATAGATTGGTTGTATAGAGCTCAATTAAAAAAAATAAATTTATTACATTTATTGTAATCTCAAAACAAATAATCAAAAAAATCAAGTAAATGAACTCATCAGCTTAAACATCAGCTAACTTAGCTAAGCAAATACCTTAACTTTACCTCTGACTGTAAAATAATGTATTACCAGTAGTAAACATTTCCTAAAGACATTAATTTCATCTGCAAATTCCCAGCAATATTTATTTTTTAGTTGCTTTTCTCTTCGAAGAAAGCTTCCAAGTATGATAAATGTGACCAATAATTCCAACTATTTATTACTTTCAAGCCGATTAATTGCTCGTTAATATCTGCAGCGACACCTAATGGTGGATTATTTTTCCATTTGTATGCAATGAATGGCAGTGTCACAGCTTAGTTGATTAACTTGGAAACGAGTCTGCCACCTGCTGCAGATTAGTGCGGTCACCTTAGGAAGCCATATCTGGATCTGGACCACGGTATTGGAGATTGGCCAACATCTGTAGAGGTGGCACCTCTTGCTTCCGGCAGCTGATGTTTTGCTAAATTTGGGGGATCCGTTATTATTTATTATTTTATTTTAACACCTTTGGTGTTTAGTGTTCCTTGAGTGTTTATGGCTAACTGGGGTAAGGTTAAGCCAAAATGTGTGAAGAATATTACGGGGCTAAGTCCAAATTAAGCGACCAGTTTCGGTCATCAAACAATATTCGCCTTTAAATGCCATTAATAATTTGAGGCTTAAACCGGTCGACGGCAGGCGTCGCGACGCGTCGGTGGAATTAGATAGTATCTCCTGTATCTTCGGACAGTAATTGATGGGGGAAACACGAAACAAATTGTACAGGGGCAAGGTGGACAGATATATTTGTATGTTATACCTGATTGCGATTATTGCATGCAGTCAAGCGTGTGGAATTGGTAAATCGATTAAGTATTTAATTGAATTTACTCACTTTCGAATATCGAATGCAGAACTTGGCTAAATTGGAGTTGTATATATGCATCGCTTTAATATATTTTTATACACAGAGTATTTCCCTTTCCCCAAACAAATTTCGTTAATTAAAAAGCAATCTGGAAATAAGGAAGTGTTTTCTGTTAATTGATTTCAAATTTTATTTTAATGGCAAGCTGACCGCATCCAACTGAATCACTTTCTAATATCGGTATACATATATGTATGTATGCTTAAAAATCGTTAAATATTAAACTTAAATCCTCGATATTGTTATTTAAAAGTCAAGATGATATAAGAGAGGGCAGTGAGTGACGAGTTTGGAACCATAAATATTTTATGACTTTAAGCCGTCGCATCAATTAAGTTTCGTTTGCACATTATGAAAGTGCAATAAAAACGCGTTTAGTTTCGTCACTAACTTGGCGGACAGAATGTCTCAATGGACAAAAAGCCTTTTGATTAATTAATCAAATTAAGCCAACTTACCGACGCCGCTGCTCTGCTCTCGGCTGTGACATTAATGAGCCATGAAATGACAGACCAACTAGTTTTTGCTGCATTTAATGAGTTGATTTCTTCATTTTTTTCTAGCTTGCGGTTTAATTCTTAGTGGCGTGCGCCTCCATCAAAGTCATTTGCATATTAAAACCGAATCTAACGGTGGCCATAAATACTCAATGGTTTATTTATTAGCGATTAAAAGTTAACGAACAAGCTGGTTATAGCTGCATGGGTTTTTTTAGTTTTTACATATTGATAATAGTAAACTAATTATAAGATTTAACAAGTAAGGGAGCTTTTAGACAAAGATCATGATCTGAAAATATTCATAATTTAGATAGCAAGTTGATGAAAATTCCCATTTTTTAATATATGATACATCTGAATAATATATTTCAAAGTTTTAGCGAAACTTTATCCTAAATTACGTCTCGAAATTTATTTGCATGGAAACTACCAGCATCGTCAGTCGAAATTTTGTTAAACCAATTAACCTAAGCACCCATTGGATTATTCATGAGCGAATGGATATTTATAAGGCTGTTAACAAACTGTCCATGTTATTTTCAATGTCAATACATTAAATCAACACTTTCGTGGTTTTTGAACTCAATTTAGTTATGTATATAGTTTAATCCCATTAATTAACAAAATTCCCAGAATCTAAGATACACTAACTCTTTTCCAGGGACCAACTAAGTTAGTAAACTTTATATAATGGAATTGACATTCTAACTAATTATTGCTCTATTGAATTTTAACCAATATTAAATGACAGATAAATTAATATATTATTCTCTTTCATCTCCTTATCAACACAAACTTAACCACACATTTAAAGAACTCTCACATAGAGCATGACATATCAAGAGATGAAGCTCTAGAAGAAGCAAAAACAACCAACTTAAACAATATATACATTTTAAAAACCAGTTGTGATACATCCATTGAATTTTGTTTTTGCTATTTCACAATGTTTACGCTTTTTTGGCGTCTGATGGCTCAGTATAATGGCAAGAGCCCTCGAGTAAGGATCACTTTCGATTGGACGAACAAAACCTGAAAATGTGAGGCAGCATTTATTTTCGGTTACCTTGATTAATCGGAACTCGTTACAGGTTAATTCTACATTTTGTATTATGGTTAACCCTACAAAGTCTTTGCCTGGCCCAGTATCATTATAATGTTAATAAACCGAAGCACAATGAGTTTAAGTTCCCCTCGGAATACAAGGAGCTGCAAAGGGTTTACGAATGGAAGAATCTTCAGTATGGTTTTCCCAGCGAACAGGAACGTCAGGAGGTGCTGCGAAATGGTCGCTATAATCCGGGCAGTCCCATACCCATCGATATTGATGTATATTACCCACGTAAGCACACAAAAAACATGTTTAGGGGAGTCACCGAAATTAGTGTTTTGTATTGATAATTTGTTTATTTTATGTAGTTCTTTCTTTTTTCGTAATCGGATTAATTAACTTTATTCTTTAATTTCGTAATAACTTTTCTGATACATTGCGTTGTTATTTAAAGATCTTTTAAGTATGTGCTTTTTAATCTTGATTCTTGAAGAATAATATATAGATTCAATACTAATCTTAAAGCATTCCACAAACACTCGGTTTTACTTTAAATTCCTGTTTTTATCGAGATTATAATTAAGCATCAATTCTTTGACATTTCAGCTAATGGCGCCCGTGCTCGTCTCTTTGTGACATCACCACGTTTTGGACAAGGTGTTCCCTATTCCCTGGCCTACATTACGGATATCCAGGGTGAGAACGGCACGGTACTCCAGGCCTATCCCAGCTACCAATGGCACAGCAGCCACGGCGGCAACTGCGATGGCTTGACCTCCGTCTATCGGGTCCACATCGATGCCTGTGGACAGATGTGGGTGTTGGACAGTGGAGAAATAGAGTTTGTGCAGTACTGTGCACCACAGGTGGTGGTCTTTGATTTGGCCACCAATCAGTTGATTCATCGCTACCGTCTGCCAGAAGCCTCCTACAAGGCAAAGGTCAGCAGGTTCGTGAACATATTCGCGGACATTCGAGATCCGCCGCCAGGAGGTCAGTGCAAGGATGTGTTTGCCTACCTGGCTGATCCCACCAGCAAGGCCATAGTGGTGTACGATGTGGCAGGCCAGCAGTCGTGGCGCATTGAGAACAAGTTCACCTATCCGGATGCCAGATTTGGTACCCACACAGTGGCCGGCGAGAGTTTCGAGCTGCTCGATGGACCCCTGGCCCTGTCGGTGACTCCTCTGGGACTGGGACTGCGACGCCACTTGGTTTTCCATGCCCTCTCCAACGACCTTGAGGTGGCCATTCCCCTGGACGTGCTCAACAATGCCACAAACTGGAGGGCGGGCCTGAGTGCCTCCCTTTCGGAGTTTGTGACTCTGGGCAGGCGGGGAGTTCAGTGCGCGTCGCATGCCATTAGCCGGCAGGGATTCTGGTTCTGCGGCTTCCTAGAACCCATCGGCATCTTCGCCTGGGACATACGCAGGCCCTACACTCGCGAAAATGTCCAGCTATTGGCCCTAAATCCGGAAACCCTGCAGTTTGTGAGCGGCATGAAGATCGTGCGAAGACCCAGCGATGGGCGCGAGGAACTGTGGCTGCTGTCGGATCGCCTGCAGAAGATCTTTGCCGGAACCATCGACTATAGCGAGATCAATTATCGGGTACTGCGATGCGACGTTGACGACCTTCTGCAGGGGCGGGGCTGCTTTTAGATCCGATATCCGAGACTCTATAGAGACTGGACCGGAGACCCTCGAGATCTGAGAGGCTGGCTGGCTGGGGCAGTGCAAACACCATTTAAGCGGCCATAAAAGATGTCCATCCATAAATCTTTGAACTATTCGAAAGTGTTTGTTTGGTCGCCACAGGTACACGACCTTTGCCTAAGAGCCCTGTGGTCAATTACACTCGGAGAAATGTTAAAGTCTTGAAATTGAGTTAAATAAAGTAAATTTAAGATAGGTTAAGATTTAAGATTTCAAATATTTACAATAAAAAAACAAAGAAATTATGACTTTTAAGTGTCCTCTTTTTTAAATATATTCTATATTTATTCTGTTAATTTCCTCATTTAATTCTTTTAAAATAAGATTCCATTTTTCGAGTGTAGTCTGGACCAAAGGCTAACACCTCTATCGCGCCTACCTGTTCATCTCTTCAGTCTTCGGCAATCGTTTGAACAGTATGGATCTATCACTCGGTACATCCTCACTTGGTGGCATGATTGTGATCCTTCTCAGCTTGCTCTGTGCTGTGCAGGGCCAGAAGCTGACCCTCAAGGAGCTGCACACTCTTCACAAGTGGACAAACCTGAGTCTGGGCGATGATCAGGCTCTGGGCAATCGCTTCTTGCCAGTGGACGTGGACATTGAGTACGGAGACGAGGGCAGGCATCGCACCTTCCTCACGATACCTCGGCTGGGAATGGCCACACCCTTCACACTGGCCACCGTGGTGTCAGATGACAACGAGGTCGTGGAGAATCCCAGACTGGAGCCGTATCCTAATAGAGATTGGCATGTTCCGCCCAATAATTGCTCGGGCATTACGTCGGCCATCAGGACTTATGTGAGTAACATCTAGGGAATCCTTATCAAGGAAGTTTTATAATTTTCTGGAGATGTTAGAGATTATAAATATTGTTTTATTTTCCCAAATATTTTCCCCACAGATCGACCAGTGCTGGCGACTCTGGGTGGTGGACTCCGGCCAGGTCAATTCTCTGCAGTTGTGCCCGCCGCAGGTTCTGACCTTCGACTTGGTCAGGGACGAGCTCATTCATAGGCACTCACTGCCGCCGAATACCTACATCCCCAGCGTGTCCATCTTCACCGCTTTGGTGGTGGATCTGGCGGAGAGCGGCACACCCAATAGATGCGTGGGCGGCAGGGCCTATATAGCCGATGCCTGGGGCTATGGCCTCATTGTGTTCGACTCCTTGACCGGCAGATCCTGGCGCATAGAGCACGAGACCATGAG
Organism: Drosophila watanabei; assembly: GCA_008042575.1. Taxonomy (NCBI): domain Eukaryota; kingdom Metazoa; phylum Arthropoda; class Insecta; order Diptera; family Drosophilidae; genus Drosophila; species Drosophila watanabei. Next base: position 173,949 of record VNJS01017705.1, on the reverse strand, counting down.
ACCTTTGGCGTTTGCGAGAGTGGCTCGATCTGGTAGCTCCCAGGCAGGAATATTTACGGTGAGCCTGAGTCCCAGCGAAGAAGAGGATCGGTTCCTGTACTTCCACACCCTGAATGCCTTCAATGAGGTCAAGGTGTCCCTGGACGTGATCAACAACGATACCTTGTGGAAGTCGCCCAATGCTAGTACTTCGCTGGACATTCATTTCCGCATCCTGGGCACTCGGGGTATCCAATGCGAATCCGAGGTAATGGATCAGTCGGGAAATCTCTTCTGCAGCCTCATTAGCTTGGGAGCACTCATAAAGTGGGAGGAGAGCTCCAATTATACGGCGGATGACCTCCGAGTGGTGGCCTATAATCCGCACAAGATCAAGTTCGTCACGGGCCTCAAGATCAACCGGAATTCCCAGGGAGAGGAGGAGCTCTGGGCCCTGAGCAGTGAGCCGAAACTCTTTGTGGGCGCTGCTCTGCCGGAGAACGAGGTCAAGTTCCAAATTGTTGGCTGCCGCACGGCTGACCTTCTTGCCAATACGCCCTGTACAGTGGGCGTCACTAAAACAACGTCCGCAAAAGCAGAAGCTTAAGCTTCAATTATTTAAAATTAGATTAATTTAAAATATTTAAAAGAGTTTCCTCTTTTGTGCGAAATTTAGTGCTATTACTGCAAAAAGTTCTTAAATTAGAATTAAAATAAATGAACATGAAAGAAATATTGTTTAAATATTATTATATTTTATTATTAAACTTTAAAATCGGTTTTCCAGTTTTACAAATTTTCAAAATAAAAGAGTTTGCTAGCCCTGCAAAAGCTGCCAGCTATAGCACTCGTTGCTACTTTCAGTATATTTTTTACAGCTCTGTGGTATATTTCACCCGGTACACCTACGGTCACACAGCTTATCTGTTTACGTGTATTTCCTTGTTTTGGATTTTGTTTTATTTAGCCTAAAATCACATTAAATATGACGAACCTGCACCGCTGGCTCTTCTACGCCTCACTCTTTGCCGTGCCCTATCTGGCCATAGTCTTGGGAACAGTGCAAACCCAGTTTACAACAAAGTATTTCCTGCACATTCAACTGCTTCCCTTGCTGCTACTCGTGATTTTCGGCGTAAGTTCAATGGAAATATATAGATAACACGGCCTCTGATTAATTAATTTTACTATTATCACCCTAATGCAGATCTTTTCGGTGTGGACTGTCCTGTACCGGACATTTACCTTCAACGACTGCCCCGAGGCCGCCAAGGAGCTGCAGGCAGAGATTCTGGAGGCACGCAAGGATTTGATATCCAAGGGATTTAAGTTTCGCGACTGAGGTGGGAGGCTTCAGCCTCCCCAGGACTTGTGCATGTTAATCTGTAATTCCATTATTTATAAAAAGTTACGCAAATGTATTTAAGACCGTGTTTTCGTTGTTGTTGTTGTGTAGGTGAACCATGTAAGGGTTGATTTCCCCAGGTGGAAAAAGTTGGTAAGACGCGAATATGTTGAGGTTTTGGTTTTGGTGGTTTGAAAAATTGTATAAAATGAACAACAATTTATTTTATATAATTAAATGGGAGAAGAAAATGTATTTGAGAGTTTTGAAATATTAATATTATAAATCCATTAAAGAGGTGCATTTAGAACCTTTAGAAAATGTTCAGTAAGCCTCAATTCAGATTCAGTTCACTATAAATTTATTTTATATTGGTTTAATTTGGTTGATTCTGTTTTAAATTATGTACAATCCGCTTGAAAATGAAATCAGGACTTTCAATTTCCATTCCGTTTTATACAGATAATAATGCAGATCAATTTAAGTGGTTTTTCCTTTTGCGAATTTTGTTTTTATCAAAATTGATATTTATTTATATGACAACAAAATGTTTTACTATGATATTTGCCTAATAAATACTTGCATAATAATGGAAATAAATATAGAAATTATTATTGAATAAAAATGTGTTTAGTTTTTTGCCATTTTCCTGATCTTTTCAATTTTCCTAATATTTATCTTTATAAATCTAATCAAATATCAATTGCTTCTTGTTTCTACCTTAGCTATTTTTGTTTATTTATATTTAATATTTAAATAAAATTTGGTTGTACCCTAACTAAAGAAGTTATATAGTGACTTATCATCCTAAAATCAACGATCGAGAGCTCGTATTATCGATGAGTATACGATAAAAACGAAGCCCAGCCCAAATTATGCATGCAGCTCTGGCTCTGTCTCTGGCTTCGACACCGCGCTCAGCGTCAGCGTCAAGCTCTCTTTTTTTCCCCAGCAAACAACAGTTCGCGCTTAGACACCGGACCGCTCACAACGCGACAGCCGCTCGAAAGCACACCGAAGGAATAATAATTAAAGAAAAAGAAATTAGTTTCCAGAATAACAAGAAGCCAGAAAATGAGTCACAAAATCGCCGCCGCGTGCCTCCTGATGAGCTGCCTGTTCGCCACAGTCTACGGCGCTGCTAAGGTGAGTTTTTGTCCGGCAAAAAACTAATACAAAGACGAACGAAAAAAAAAGCTGCAAAATTGCCTGGCTAAATAAAAATCATTACACAACCGAGGCAAGCGTGTCAGGGCCGCCGAATAGCAGTTATACTATGTAGGTGAAGACGTGCTTAGGCGTGAAAAAGAAAAATAATACGAATAATATGAAAAAAAATCGCTTTGGAAAAGCTGCACCCTTTTCGTTGCAGCAACAAGTGGCATTTCACGAGTTGAACGACCCGCTCTAGCTTGGAAAATGCCGCAGCGGAAAAGCATAGAGCGTAGAGCATCGAGCATAATTGACACTGTAAATAAGCCACCGAGCGCCCTGTTGCCCTGCTCTGTTGTTGTTTTCGTTTGGGTCCCCGTCTCCGGCAAACCGGTTCCGAGACCAGTTTCCATTTCTCACAGAGCAGTCCAAGCGGCGGTGAGCCGGCAGCCCAACTGCAACTCCATTATACACACAGAATAAATTTGGTTAATTTCCAGAATGTTTTGACCTTTTAATTGGGTTAAGCTAGGGACCAAAGAAGATTTTATATAATGCCAGTTTATTATTGTACATTTTCCGGACTCTAGCAGCATAATAACTTCGTCCAACTTCTTAGGTTTATTTTTTTTAATTAGTTATGCTTTTTATTTTAGTTATTAAGTTTAAGATTAGAAAAATAACTTGGCTAGAACAGCCGCTGGTATATACAATTTATATAAACTTCCAGCTTTAGAACAAGAACTCTACTATTTTCGCCTTTTACTACCAAATAGTTTATTACATAAATGTTAATAATAATAAGACAAGCCTTAAGTAAGAATTTGAAAAGGGTAAATAAAATATTTTAAGACATGACTTAGGTAAAAATTTGAAAAGCGTAAATCAAATATTTCATAAATAGTTTTATTTTTGGCTTATACATATTTCCCTATACAAAAAAATGTTATTTCATTTTAAATTTTAATATATTCTACATATTACGCTGATAGGTCAAGACTTTTCTTGCTAATTTACTAGTTCATCAATATTATTATATTTCTTGCTGTGTACGTTTATATTTACCTGTTGAAGCTTCTGTTGTTGTTCAGATCATTAAGAACGGTGGGTTCTTTCAGCGGTGCTTCAGCGACCTTTATATAACTTCAACTCCAGCAAATAAACAATTTGCATTTGTGTGTATATACTCGTGAGCATTTGTGATTATTTTTCTTTTTTTTCTGTTATTTTTTCCATTGCCATTTCGACTGCCATTGTTAAACCTTTTGCGCATCAGTCACGAGTTGTAAAAAAAAACTATTAGAATAAATAGTTATTTTATCGGTTAAGGCTCACAGCAATTTGTGGAGATTCATCTGTAATCAGTTTTTATTTGAGTTTATTGTAATCAACAAAAAATTACAAATAAATTGCAATAAATGAGTGTTTGTTCGAGGACGGAGAATTATAAATATTTGTAGTTTAGTTCAACACATTTAACTAATGTAGCTTTAACTTTAAATGAAGTTTAATTACATATTTAACAAAGATGATTTAAATAGTTTAGACATTTGTTTAATGGACTGTACCAAGCTGAAAAATATAATCCATAGAGGAAGTCAGCGGAGAAAAGAATTGTGTGCTGAGATCAGCATTATTTTGAACGGATCGCAAATAGCTGACAACGCTTTGAAAACTATTAAATATTGGGGGAGTATACACAAATAATTCCACTTCAAACCACATGTTTATAATGTATTTTGAATGGATAATTCCATATGCCCATAAAAATACATGAGTCACAAGCCAAACACGCCCCAATTATACGGAATTATGTTAAACTATTGCGGCTGAAATTAAACTTAAACGCTGACTTTTGTACGATTAATAATTCAAGCAATTGATTAATTAACCTCAGACTTCGTTTTAATTGTTTTATCCTTTTTTTCGCTCAGTTAAATATTAATAAATTTAAGGCAAGTTACTTAATAGATGATTTTTATTTGGTGTAATCAAAACGTGTTAAATGCACTTTTAGAATCACCTCCTGATATTTATTTTCCTTATCTATCACTCTCATACGCATGCCGGTTCAAGTTCATCAATATTTTGGCTCATCAACTGGAGCATGTGCCAGTTGTTGTCCCCAATTGATAAACAAAAGAGTAACAATATTTGGACCCGGTCCATTCAGCCGCATGTGATTTGCATGGCTCGGCTTGGCCGCACTCCCGAAAAATGCAAATCACGGTAGGCATCCCCCTCAATCAGACCTTTGAACAAGTGTAGCAATTTTATGCACCGAAAGAAATGAAGCAAGATTACCTTTTGTATATTTATAAGTCAAATATATTGAAGTAAGTTTAAGCTATATTTTAATACAAATATTCCAGCAGAAATTTCATTTTTCTAATCATTTAATTTAAAAATATCCCTCAGGTACCCATTGCCGTGTACTACGAGTCCCTGTGCCCGGACAGTGCCAAGTTCATTACGGAGCAACTGTATCCAGCGGTCAGGGGAGAGCTGCGTGATGTGGTGGACCTTACATTGGTGCCTTTCGGAAAGTCTCAGGTAAGTGTGGGCCAGACCTCTTACTCCTGGACAATGGTTCATTTGCATCGTTCTCCTTTGCAGTTCTTCACCCAGGGCTCTGAGGTGACCTTCACCTGCCACCATGGTCCCAATGAGTGCTATGGCAACAAGGTGCACGCCTGTGCCATCGAGCACATCCAGGCCAACTCCTACCAGGTTGAGTACACGCGCGAGACCCTGACCATCGACTTCATCAACTGCCTGATGAAGGCCGGCAAGAACTTCCCGGACAATGTCTATCCCGGCCAGCGTTGTGCCCAGGAGAACCACATCAACAACTGGGAGAACATCAAGACCTGTGCCAATACCACCGAGGGCAGCATCCTGCTCCGCAAGGCTGGCGAGACCACCCAGCGACTCAAGGAGCCACTAACCAGCGTTCCAACCATTCTGTTCAACGAGGTGAGAAGGGGTTACATTAAGACTACGTCAAGAATTTAAATATTTTGATATATTTTTTCATTTTTTAGCAATTTGAGAAGAGTGTCAACGACCGCGCCCAGGTGAACTTTGTAGGCACTCTCTGCAAGTACGTGTCTGCCCCACAGCCGCGCATCTGCGCCGCCCACAATGGAGCCGCCTCCATGACCAGCGTAAGCGCCATCCTTGGCTCCCTGCTGGGTCTTTGGTCTATCATCCGCCTCTTCCACTAAGCTGTCAACTCTGCTATCTCCCCCACACACCCAACTTCAACTTTAAACTCAGCCAGACCTCTGTGCAATCGGGAATCTCAACCGTTAATGCCTTTTGTTTACTCTTCCACCCTTTTGTTGGTTTGTTTTTAGGCCAATTGAAAGCCAAGCCGTCCAATTGTCCAGAATATCAGAGATCAAATTAGTTTTGCCAAAAGCTGGTCTAAATGTAACAATTTAATAAATTCTATATAATAAAATATGAATTAAACAGTTGTTGGTTTATTGGAAAGTGGGTAAGTGTTGTGTACAAAATTCACTAAGAACTTTATTTGTAACATTTAAAAAAAAAATATAAAAATAAATATAAATATACTACTCAATATATGAGTGAAAAATACCTTAAAAACAAAGTATTTAAATATTTTGAATATTTTTTCAATAACCTAAGATGTTAATACAAAAAATTCATTTAAAATGAAAGTTAAATATTTTCAGTACTGCGCCTAAAAGTAAACAATAGTGTTTTTACCTAAAGAATTAAATACAAAATTAATGACAGTAGTTTGTACTTTTAAGTTGTATTTATATTAGATGAGAAACCAAATAGCTTTCATTATTTTGTTAATATTTTTTTAAAACGTTTTAATTTTAAGAAATATATGTTAGCAAAAACAACTTATCACAATTTAGTAAATCGAAATCGAAAACATATCATTTAATCTGCAATTCTTTTAATGTTATCCTTTAAATTAACCTTTTATAAAGTCCCAAATCTTCACATTTGTATATATTCTTAATATTTTTCAATTGTCTAAAAGATCCTCAAGTTAAATATAATGCAATATAAAACTACGATCCTAACCTAGGATCTACACACCCCTCTCCTCTAATCTCCCCAATAAAAACTCTTCAAGCAAGCTTGTTTCCAGTGCTTCCAGATGCAGTTGATAGCCAGCTTTCCCCCAGCCAGATGACAGATGAGCATCGGTGGGCAATCTCATCAAATTGTGGGAGCTGAGCCGGGACTCATGTGTTTGTTGTCAAATATTTTGATCGGTTGAAGCGGTTGAGCACCGTCAGCTGGTTATCGGCTAATTTGTTTTTGGTGCGATATAGGTGTATTGGCGATAACCTATTGATGCGGGTGTGGCGGCAGTGGGCGGATCAGGGGTATATAGTATATATATATTCACTGTAGCAACAGCCCAATCCCGAGACTCTGGCAATCGCATGCAACCGGACAGATTACACCAGATGGACATGGCATCGGGGGCGGAGGTGGCAATTGTTGTAAACAACTCATTAGCGAATCAATTTGTAGCGCTGTTGAAATATAATCCAACTAAATATCAATTTGCTCGATCTAAGTGATATTTAAGGTTTGATTTAACAGATTAAGAGCTGCGGGGAAATCACTAAACATAATATATGAATTCTGATCAACAACAAATTGAAGATTACCTTTGGGGAATCTTAATATTTTAATACAAGCTATTGGAAACAATAATTTTTAAATAAATGCTGATCAAAGCGGAAATCGGACCTCCGACTATGGAAGATTTGTAATCTAGAAATGCATTAAAATTCAATTTTAGCTGAGGGGCTGATATTTTAACCTGACTTAACAACTGCTGAGCAAGGAAACAATAAAATCTTGAATGAATCTAATATATTTATATTCTGGAAAATTCCTTCTGAATAAAACAAAAAAATACAAGTATTTTCGAAAAATTTTTTAGCTGAAATAATAATTAATATAAATATATATGGTAATTTTGAAGAACTTTAGAACTTTATAAGACTAATGTTTAATAGACAGTCATGAGCAAATACATAAGTTCATTAAAAAAGTCCCGGGACGAAAAAATTCGAGCAATTAAATAATATATTATTATTATTAAATATAGAATATATGGTATTATATACACATAGAAAGTATAGAAATTATGTTCTTAATATACGGAAATAAGTTAAGTTGTCAAAAAAGTTGTCAAAATGCTGAAATTAAACCTTAAAAACATAAAATACTTTCTTTTTCCAAAGTTTTCGCTTTTAAAATTAGTTTTATAGTGCCATTATTTATTTATATTGTCATAGTACTTTTTAATAGTATTTTAATTACTAAGATTATATATTAATTAAATATTTCAAGTCCAAAAAAGCCCTAAAAAGTTAAACTGATAGAACTTAATTATAAATTCAGACCCAATCAAAAGACAGTCAAAGAGAGTCCAAAAGGACACCGCTTGGGGAATCATTCAATTGGATTGTGGATCAATTAAGTGCTAAGCACTTTTCGGGCCATGGTTTTCGTCGAGGGGGCAGAGTGCACTGGGTCCCTTTCCAATTTCGGCAACTACATACGTCAGCAGGTAACGCACTCGTGGCACTCTGGAGCTACCAATGATGGCAATTCATTCACATCCGCGGGCGAACAAATAAATCTGGACGCGTTGGCTAAATTTGACGTTTCGCGAGGCGACTCACAGGCGGCCCACGCACAACAGCTAACCGAAAATATCGTAGCATGCTTCTAGGCAAAAGCGCTTCGTGTCCCTCGCTCGGCACTCGGCTCGCCTCTGATTGGCTGCCGTGCGCCGGCCCACACACACACAGAAGCTGGCCCCAGGTGCTGCATGAGCGGCTATAAAGCTGGCCTACACGCCTTTGGCAGCACCAAAAGAACTCCGGCTTGCAGTCGAACAGCAGCAGCGGCAGCATCAGCGAAACCATCCGGCAAGGACGAGGACGAGGACCAGGACGACAGACAAGGACACTTCTTTTGCCCCAGCAGTTTACCAGTCAAGTGAAAGTAGGTGTCGCCTGATACAGGCAGTGAAATTAGATTGTGTTAACGTCGAGTCCTTAAACTGTAATGGGTGAGTTTTTGTTAGAAGCGATTTTTTAATTGCATGATCTAGGAGGTTGTCAGTTTTTAACTGCATTTTTTATGGAATAATTAGTGAGTTAATATAAAAATCTGTAAAAAAAATTTCGGATTTTTGCTGGTAATACATTACATTTACAAGAAGTTCGTTCATTGTTCTACATAATTCAGAAATATAAGCTAAAAATCAATTCATTAAATTTGTTTTTAAAAATTCAAAGTTTTTAAATGTAGAATGTTATTGGAAAATCAAATAACATATTATAGTGAAATTCGACACCCTTTTACGGTCCTTTCCCCAAGTATTATTAATAATATTTTGGAATACTTTTTCTTAAAACGGTAGACAGAATTAAAAATGCAATTCAACATTATGAAGCACAGCTCTTAAAAATTTTTAGTAAAGTAATATACCCAAAATTTAAAAAAAAAATATAAGAGACTTTTCTTTTCTATATTTTAAGTTGGTATGAATTTATAAATCAATTAACATACAAGCTTTAATTAAAATAAATTTTATTAATTAGTTTATGGTTTTCAAGGATATTAATGTAGAATTCGAAATATTCATATCATGCGAACAAGTAATCAAATCCATCAAACAATCGTTTGTAATCATTCATCATATAAATTTTTAATTACAAAATACCTCAAAAATTCTACGCTATAACTTCCTTCGATAACGATTAAAGCAACTTCCCCGGTTTGGCTTACACTTGTTGGCAATTAATTTGCCAATGCCCCTGAGGTCCTGTTTGGGCCTCGACCGTTTTTGTTTATTTGTCTAATCTAATTGAATCGAATTAGATTAGCAGCCATAATTATGAAGACTCCCGGCCTGGAGTGGGTGGGGTGGCCCTCAAATGCCTCATCTTCGGCTTTGATTTATTTTTGATAACTCCCACTAAATGGCTGCAGGCCATCGTGTGCCCTCCCCCTGCTGCCAGAGTTGAGACTTCGAGTCACCGCAAAGCTGCTCATTTTCCGCCTCCAAAGTTGAAGATACTAAAAGTCAACACATTCCTGCGAGCAGCTGTATAAATCAGGCATTCTATATATATCCTTGGCAGGGGAAAACGGACGCTGCGAAAGACGCAACTTGTTGCTGTTGGGAAACTTTAACTTAAACTTGATTTGAGTGTTTTTGCTTTTCCCGGCGCAGCGCACACTTTTCATTAGGAATTCAGAGCTCTGTAATGGGAGTTGTGCATGCAAAAATGCGATTGCTCCCAAAGGGGATAATATTAAATTATATCGTCTAGTCATAAAGGATTCAATGAGCATAATGAATAAAAGAGAAGAACCAGAGCCAGAAAAAAATTATGGAAGAAGATTTTATGAGGGGCCAGCAGCTAAATTCGCCATAAACATTTTTTAAAGTCCAAGTTGAGGCAATAATAGGGACATAAATTTGCTAGTTATTCCCACGGGGTTCGACTTCTTTAATTTATTTGAAAACTTAACATTAGTCGTTAATATTGAGATACTCTGCCATCTGCAATTTTCAGTGCGACACTTAACTTTTAGCAACGTTTAGCTCTCAGAAGAGTTGTCTCGAGTGCATAAGACCGCTAAAAGCCTTGACCTCACTTAAGGACCCGCCTTAATTTATTTCTTCCTGCGCTGTTTTTCCATTATTTCACAAAACCACGCTAATCTGTTGGAGAGGAGAGCAATCTGATCCGATTTAAAGCGATTTGTGCCAGAGGCACGCTTCCATTGCCTGACCTGGTTAGCAGCTGTTTGCTTTGTCTTTGCTAGAATTATCAGCTGGAGATTAGAGAATTTCACACGGAAACCGATCGTGAACTTTGAATTGGGGACTCACTTAGAAAAAATCAAAGGTAGATACTCCAAATATCACCTTAGAATTTATATTATTTAAATTTAAAATACCAGCAATGCCTTTCTTTAAAATATTACACTTAAATTCTCATTTTCTAACATGTAAAAAAGAAAGGGATTGATGAGACTAGATGATAATCTCAACACATTATAGGTTGATCTACTTTTTAGATTGATTTTATTTATCAGTATCTATAAATTTGTCACGTGTATAAATTAATTGAGAGAATCCCAGCACCTGTGGAAATTTTTCGAGAACCAGAATTTACGGCTTTTGGAAGCCACACGAACGGGTATTAGTGACAGTGACATTATGTGGCAGCAACAGCTCATTAAGGCATTATTATCACAACTAAATAGCTGGGAAAATTGATAAGCCCCAAGGGTCGAGTGTTGCCACCGCCCTGCGCCTTTGGTAAACAATTATTGTTATTATTATATATTTTTTCCGTGTCATGAAAACGCTGTTATTGTTTTCGCAGTGCGTGGGTGTTATTGTTGTGATGATTTTTACAGCTCCAGCGGTAGCTCCCGTCCGCTTTATATTAATTTCCACTTATCGGCCGGTCCATAAATTTAGCCCGGCCTGCATCTGAAAATAGCCAGGAGGGTGGAGGGGAGGGAATGGGAATGGGAATGGGAAAAAGGAAAGCAGGCGGAAAACCCATAAGAGTGGGAGTGAGACGCGTGACAGGGATTGCGTGGAGATTACGGAAGAGATCGCCGCTTATCAGTAGGTCGCCCAAAGAAAAAAAAACGCAGAGCCGAGATGCCGAAGGTGGCATATAGATCGGGCGGAGGCACAGATCGGTCTCAGTCGCTGGCGGGAGCTTGAAAATGTGAGATCGCGCTCAGGGATTCGGATTCGGTCGGTGGAATTGCCATATCAAAACTGAAAAACTGGCAATAAAAAAACATCCGCCGCAATCATATCTGTGATTCTATATAGTAACCAGGTTACGGCAAACATAATACAAATATATATAATTAATCAAAGTGTAGTGCTGGTGCACCCTGAAAACAAAGAAAATACCTGACGTATATAAAGATCAGCTAATCAGCTATATTGAGGTGAGTTTTTCCAGGCTGCAGTCGAAACTGACACGCGACCGGGTTCGGTTCTAGAATATAAACTAAGACGGGCGCACGGGGCGTATGATTGATGGCGACATCAACGGTTATACCTTATGTTATCATTAATACGAATGAACAAAATGAAAGGAGACTTGTCAGACAGACACGTGAGTTATTTTGGAAAGTAAAAACCTGTTTAAAATATATTTGCCATATTTAATTACATTTTTAAACAATTTTCTTAAGGATATAGCTATCATAAAAGATTTATGTTCTCTTTAAAAAAGTTATTTGTAATTAAATAATATAATAACTACATAAATAATCCCTCTGAAATATGCACTTTAAAGGCAACACGCGACTTGTGGCTCGTTTTCTAATAATAAACTTAATTACGGCACACATGTCGTATGATTGATGGGTTAAAGGAGAACATCAGCTGTTGCCAAAATTTTAATAGGTTTAATTTCGGTCCTTGGCCCACACGAAACCCAAACATTTAGTGGGAAAATTCATGCTGGTCCCCGCAAAATTAAATGACTTAGCTTTTATCTTTGAATATTCTTGGAAAAGATGTCCGCAAGCCCATTTGAGAAATTCCAGGCACGTAATAAACAAATGCTTGCAGAACTTCCACCTTTTGCCCTCAAGTCCATGCTAATTGTCTTTGTGTGTGTGTGTGTGGTTGCGGGGGCGTTACATAAATCATAGTTCAAAAGTTTCTGCCAGGATTAGCTCCTTAAGCGCATGTGGACTTTCGGATTCGGATTCGATTTCAACTCGTCCGTCGCTCTGTGCTCGGATTTCCTAATTAGTGTGTGGCGTGTCCCGGGGAAAGACTCCTTCGCATTGTCAATGCCAGACTTCAGACTCTGCAATCCAACAGGTGTGCTCATCCCTTTTGTCTTCACTTCTCTCTCTCTTGCAGGTATCATGAAATCCACAATTTCTTTGCTGCTTGTCGTGATCTGCACCGTGGTCCTGGCCGCCCAACAGAGTCAAGCGAAAAGTAAGTACAAAATTAAGTGATTACAAATCAAGAATCTTTAAATTTTTGTTTTTTTTAGTTTATAAATATATTTATAGATTAGTGAGTATTCATTTTTCATTTTTTGTCAACTAATTAAAGCCTCATAAATTTAACAATTTACTGATAAGAGATTTAATCAGGCTAGTTCCGGCATTTGAACTTAACAGAAATTATTTAGGTTTTTAAAATGATAACAAAAATAATTAATGGGTTTTCCAAAGAACTTGAAAATAATAGTTGAATTCAAACCAATTGCATAAAAATAGTTTTGTCTTATTTATCTAAATGTAAAGTTCTTGAAATAGATTTAAAATAGAATTAAACTCCCTTAAAAAATAATATAAAAGTATTTACCTCATACTTTTAAAGCTTTTCTCTTGAAAATATTCAGGTGAAGCTCCCATGAAATATTCATTAAATTTAGCTTGAAAAACAAAGCCATAAATGGGTGTCGTAACCGTTGCACATATGCGTCGCACATCCGCATCATCCACGCCCATCGAGGCGGCATCAATTGTTGCAGTTTAATACAAGACAAACAAATGTGCCACACGGGCGTCTTTGTTTTTCCAGCTGCGGAAAAGTTAAATGGCAAAAACATGAGCATCGAGATGGGAAAATGGAGGGTTGCAATTTCCGTTTCCCTTGCAAGTTGCCACCAACTCAGAAGGACAGACTCTATGTGTGTGACAACTACATATATCTGCTGAAATTATTAATATAGAAAGCCAAGTCCCATGCAAGTTTCCAAATACGCAGCTTTCAGTGGCCATTTCATTCGATTCCCCATTTGCTTCAATTACGGAAACTTTTTGATTTGATGGCCTTTGAAACGGCATTTAAGATGATGGCTTGCAAACTTTTTTAGGGCTCCCAAGCGATTACATGGAAAATGTTGTTAAGCAGACACAATCGGAAGTCAGAAGTCAGATACTCTGCTTTAAATTCAGTTTAAGAATTTGCATAGGTGAGACATGAATTGAAAGCTTCTTTTGTACTTCATTTAAGATCTATTTAATTATTAAATAATGACAAATTGCTTTTAGACAAATAAATGCTTAAATACAAACAGAGATTATACTTTTAAAGTCTCTAACTAACTTCACAGTAACTTCACAAAGCAACCCATCAACTTAGGGTAATCCTCCCAAGCAAACCATTGCCATCCTGCATTTACATTGTGCGTATGTCAAGGACAACTCCCAAGAGTGCAACAGGAAAATTTATGCTTGCCGTGCTGTGTGTGGGCGGAAATTCAAAAATAGCAAAAACTCAAAAGTTTGTTCACACACACCGGCATCAGACAAGCAAACAGAATGAAATTGAACCGTCAGGGGGTCAAATGGTTATCGGAGGATGTCTCTCTTGAGCTTTGGCGAGCGATTAAAGATTTCGGCAGTCAGGGAATCACAGGAGCAGTCTATCTCCCAGTAATGGGCGAAAATATTGTGGGTGGTGCACATGCCTATGGAGAAATTCAAAGCTAAAGGATGGTGGGTCCCGATATCGATTAGGTTCTGGGCCTGTGACACTGGAAAGGCCCATTTAAGGGTCTTTAATAGCTAGTTTAAAATTGTAAATAGTATTTGTATTTTGTATCATATTTAATATTATCAGAGATCGCAAAAAAATTGGGTTTAATTTATTCCTTAGGTATTTTTGTTTATTTGTCACAAACTACATTTGAAATTAAAGATTTTTAGCCTCAATAAATATAGTTATTAATTTATCAACTCTACATTTTATGCTTATTTCAAATATAGGCAACACTGTTGTAACTAATTCACTTTATCATCTTTTCACAGAGGGATGCCAGGCCTTTGGACATGTGTGCTATGGAGGACATGGCAAGCGTTCCCTTAGCGCTGGATCCGGCACAGGGACGGGCGTGGGAATGGGAGAAACAGCCTCCGGTGGCCAGGACCAGGACTATATCCGTCCAAATGGCCTGCTGCCGATGATGGGGCCGAACGAACAGGTTGCGGTAGCGCCCGAGGGCGACTTTAATGACTATCCCGCTCGTCAGGTGCTCTACAAAATTATGAGATCATGGGTAGGTGCCACACACAGTGGGAAATATTTAATATTAATTAAATTAATTAAAAAATTAATTAATATTTATGAGTGCAAAGGTAATGGTAATATGCACTAAATATTATGCCTAAAATGGTATAAAGTTTTTTAATTTTATTGTGTAAATTCTTTTCTGCTTTTCTTACACTTTATTATTCACAAAAATTAATATTTTTCATTTTCCAATTATAGTTCAATCGCCCCCGACGACCGGCCACCCGTCTGAGTGAACTGGATTATCCTTTGGCCAATTCCGGAGAAATGAATGCCCTAAACTAAGGCCAGAAAATCACATAAACACTCACAATTCCTCAACCTGCAGCAAAAACAACAACAGGCACGAACCTCAAGAACAGGAGCAACAACAACAAAAAAGACAGACAGACAACAACAACATCAGCAGCAAAAAAAAAAATCCTATGAATTACTAATGAATGTTAATCACTTTCGCAACTTGTATAAAATGTTTGATAAATGTCTATCCATACAGCAATCAATTTTCATGCTAATCGCTTAGGCATCCCACAACTAAGTTAAAAAAAAACTGAAATTTTTAGGGGCTGGTAAGGATTTCAGTGACAAAAAAAAAAAGAAGCGAACAGAACGAAGGCGACGAAAAATAAAACGAAGAAAA
Source organism: Drosophila watanabei (assembly GCA_008042575.1). Lineage (NCBI taxonomy): Eukaryota > Metazoa > Arthropoda > Insecta > Diptera > Drosophilidae > Drosophila > Drosophila watanabei. Next base: position 158,721 of record VNJS01017705.1, on the reverse strand, counting down.
CGGCAATGTTGTGTTTCATTATTTATATAATAATTACACGCAAATATATATATATATTATTTATGTTTACTTACGAGGAAAGCGAAAGACTACATATAGTTGTAATTATACTTTTAAATAAAAATAATATTTACTCCAACATTAAACTGAATAGCGATGCATATCTCATCGGAAAACTGTGTAATTATATATGTTAATCGTTATAAGTGTATATGTAAATTCCAAAAGCGCAACATTAAATATTGTGTACAAGAGTTTTTATTTGTAAAAAGAAGCATGGTTAAAAATATATATTGTGCTAGAAAAGCAGATACAAATTTAAATTGTCTTGTCTTTTTTATAAAGGGATGATCTCTTATTTAGTTCTTTATATTGTACATATTATGGACTAGTTAGAGATTTTTTTATACTAAGTCTATAAGGACTTTTAACATTTTCAATAAACTATTAAACAATTAAATAAATAATAAATAAACAATAAATAAAATAACAAATAAATTAATTTATAAATATATATATAGAGAATCTTTAAATTAAAAAAAAAAAAAGATGAACTCATTGCACTTATTAATTAAGTTACATTTCAGATTATTTTATTAAAATATTTTATTAAATTTATTGACTTTATTTTCTCTGTGTAGAAGTTTGCTTAATATTTCAACATTTAGGGAAAGTTCGTTTTTTAAAGCAAGATTTAGTTTAATTAATATTTTTTATATAAATTCATAATTGATGGAAATATGAGTTCTGTGTCAGGCAGCCTGAAGTCATTCTACGGTTTGCTTGGCATCGTCTAATTTTCTCGCCCATTCTGGCAACGCCAATGGCAAAGTGTGACCAACTGCGATATAAGGGAAACCCACATACCAATACTAAAACACCACACTGGTCACACTGCGTCACACGTGCTTCAACCGTAAACATTTAATTCGTTAAATGGTTAATTTATTGAAATAACTAAAGAACAATGACGCACCTGCCGACGGATGCTAAGCCAGAGGCGACACAACCGCGTTCCGTGTTCAAGAAGAGCAGCTGCATCTTCCGGCGGAACAGGGCGCTCGGCTATGTGAGCAACCAGGTTCCGGCCGTTACCCGCTACGTGCAGCGCCGGAGGGACACGCTTCTGATCACTTGCATCGGCCGATCCTTTCAAGTGTACACTGCCAGCCACTTCCGGCTGATACACGTCAGTGGCCTGCATCCGGACGAGATCACGGCCTTGGCCACGGATCGCCTGCACACGTACACGGCGAGCAACAAGTGCATATTCGCCTGGCGGGCGGGCAAGCACATCCGGCACGTGTACCGCGGCCACCAGAAAGATGTCCACCTGCTGCTGCCCTTTGGCTCCAATCTGATCGCCATAGATCGCGCCAATGTCCTAAAAGTGTGGAACATACCCACGGAGGATGTCTATCTGGAGGTGCCTTTCCGCACCGAGGAGTTCCAGATCACAGCGGTGGCCCATCCGCCGACGTACATCAACAAGATAGTGCTGGGCTCCCAGCAGGGTCAGATTAAGATCCTGAACATCAAGAAGAACACCGTGGTCTGCACATTGAGCCACCACGAGAGTAGGATCACCTGCATCGAACCGGCTCCTGCTCTGGACGTCGTGGCCGTGGGTCACGGAGACGGCGCCATCGTTCTGCTGAACCTCAAGTTTGACGAGGTGCTGATGGGATTCCAGCAGGACTGGGGACAGGTCACCAGTCTCGCCTTCCGCACGGACGGGCCACCGATCCTGGTGTCCGCTTGCAGCAACGGTTACATGGCCTTTTGGAACCTGGAGGAGCGCAAGTTGGCCGGCCAGCTGCAGGCCCATGAGGAGTCGGTGACCACTGCAATTTGCCTGCCCAGTGAGCCCGTGGTCTTCACCACCTCGCCGGACAACTCGATGAAGATGTTCGTCTTCGACATGCCAGACGGTGGAGCGAGGCAACTTAGGATTAGAGAGGGTCACACAAAGCCACCGCTCTGCATCAGATACCACGGCAGCTCGGGAGTATCTATTCTCTCCTCTGGCGAGGACAGCACCATGAGGGTGTTCTCCACCATCGCCGAGTCGCTGAACAAGAGCATGGGCAGGGCCACCTATAACCCAAAGGCCACCAAAAAGAAGAGTGAGTTAATGAACATAACTAAAGAATTTCCATTAATTTTATTTTATGTATTTAGACCGCTTCCAGTACGACAAGTTCTCGATGCCGCCCATCCTAGAGTTCACCTCGGACACGGCACGCGAGAAGGAATGGGACAATATAGCCGCCATCCATGCGGGCATTATTCAGACCACCACCTGGACGTTCGACAAGAACCGCATGGGCGAGCATCGCCTGGTGCCGAAGCAGTTCCAGAACAAGAACCGCAGCGATTTCCAGTGCGAGCCCACATGCTTAGTGCTTACTCACTGCGGCAACTTTGTCATCATTGGTTACAGCACGGGCGACATCGAGCGCTTCAATATCCAGTCGGGAGCGCATCGTGCCAGCTACGGTTCGGGTCCGGGTCACCAGAAGGCAGTGCGCGGCGTGGCCAGCGATAATCTAAACCAGACCGTGGTCTCCGGCTGCTCGGAGGGCCTCGTCAAATTTTGGTCTTTTAAGGGAAAAGTTGACAAACCCGTGGCCGTTCTTCGCCTGGCAGATGGAGTGGCCATGATGCGGCAGCACCGCGAGAGCTCCATGCTGGCCATCGGTCTGGAGACCTTCAAGGTGTTCGTGCTGGACATGCACACGCGTGTGATTGTGCGCAAATTTGTGGGACACACAGCCAAGCTGAATGACCTCACATTCAGTCCGGACAGCCGTTGGCTAATCACCGCCGCTATGGACTCGACGATAAAGGTGTGGGACATACCCTCCTCCTACATGGTAGATCATTTCCGAGTTGAGGCGCCCTGCGTTTCGTTGACCATGTCGCCCAACGGTGACTTCCTTGCCACAGCACATGTCAATTTGTTGGGCATTTATCTGTGGGCCAACCGGACGCTCTTCAATCAGATTTCCCTGCGCTCCATCGATCCAAAGGAGCCAGCGCCTTATGTGGGATTGCCCACCAATGTCTGCGATGCCATGGAACTGGAGGACGGTTTGCAGGAGCTGGAGATTGACGACGCGGATGAGACGAAACTCGGCGAGCTTATCGACGCCAAGTATGAGACTCCCACTCAGCTGTCCAACGAATTAATAACACTGTCCGGATTGGCGGCTTCGCGGTGGCAAAATCTGCTGGATCTGGAGCTGATAAAGCAACGCAACAAGCCCAAGGCACCGCCCAAGGCCCCCAAGCTAGCTCCGTTCTTTCTGCCCACCGTTTCGGGCCTGGAGCTTCGCTTCGATGTGGAGAATGGCCAGAAGCAGGACGAGGAGAGCTCACGCATCAGAAAGGCTTCCACGCTCAACAACCTAACCGCCTTCGGACGCCTGCTAGAGGAAACTGCGACCAGCTACGACTTTCCATCCGCTGTGACGCACCTCACCCAGCTGGGACCCTCGATGATAGACTTTGAGATCAAGTCCCTGCATCCGGAGGCTGGGGGAACCCTTCTCGCCATGCTGCAGTTCCTCAAGCTCGTGGAGTTTATGTTTGGAACCAATCTAAACTTTGAGCTAGCTCAATCCTATCTGAGCGTCTTCCTGCGATCCCACGGCCTGGGCTTGACGGAGTCCCCGGAGTTGGTGAGGGCGCTGCGTGGCGTCTCCCAGGTGCAGCAGGCTGCCTGGAAGCGGGTCGAGGAGAAGCTGATCTACGGCACCGGCGTTGTGGCTGCACTCAGGAATTTTGCGAATTAGTTGGTAGTAACTACAAGTGGTTTTGTAGAGATATTAAACAAATACTTTGTAAATAAATTTACAAGACATTTTAAGAGGTGTTTTTTTTTTTACTTAAAAAAAAAGGTAGAGTTTGTGATCATTCGCAGTCATCTCTTTATTCTTGATTCAAGACCTTTAACCGTAATAGAATGAAAGAGGTTCGATCTGAGACGTTTCTTGCCTTAAATTTTCAATCAAGTCCGTATATATACGATTATTTTAATACAAAACCATTCAATAGACAACAAATTTGTATTTTAGATACCACAACAAAGAAAATTTACAAAAATGAACAGAAGCTGATTAAGGAACGCCGAAATTTTCAATTGAATTATGTCACAGAATTGGAAATCGATCCTAACTAAGCTCGGGTATAATGCTAGTCGAATGATCCGAGTAAATGATCAACTTTTAGCCCCACCATTTATTTAATACTCCGTAAATCAGCTACACAAGTTCCTCCTATTTATATATTTACTATTTATCTTCGTTTAATCCCAGATAACAGTTTAAATAATACATCTGGAAACGCTTAGCAGTCAAATTAATCACGCTAGGCACTTTTACGTAGACCAGATATCTCCAATTGGCATTCGGCGATATGATTCATTCCCCAGATGACATGACTGTGCACCCGATAATGAAATTAGCAGATAGCTGAAGCAGGCGTAAAAATATATATCTAGTAGCTAGGGGAGAAAGAATATATAAAACACTTGGATTGAAATTGTGTATTAATTATTTATTTGTTATATCCGTTTAAACTAACGCTTTATTTATGCTGGAATTAAATAACTTAAACTTGTTTCTAGACGCGTTCGCTGGGCGCGGACTTTACATACGGTTCTAGTGGCGGCTGATTTTGCGTTTTCAGTTTATAGTTTAGTTTCAGTTTCAGTTTCCGTTTCCGTTTTTTGATTCCTTGACAATCCAACTCAACATGAACGAAATGAAAATGTTCTCATTGGTTTCTCGAACAACCACGCGTTATAGACATAGTGCATATATCTGATAAGTTCTTTGATTTATACCTAAATATCGTAGCTTGCATGAAATAACGTTAGATCTCAATTGGTTGTATCTCCTAGTGTGTGTTTGCTTGGGTGCTGCTTTTGGGAGTTCGCAAGCGCAGTTACATTGTTCCGGGAGCTGGTTTACACATATTTTTACTGCTGGTTCATGGGGTGTGTGTATTATAAGGGATGTGAGTTGTCCGGGGTGCAAACACGCAGCGGGGGGGGGGGGCGGGGCGCTTAACTCGATGTGCACTGCTGGACACGGGGACCATCCTGATAGCCACCATCGTCCTCATCGTAGGCCATGCGCTGGTGTTGCTGCCGGCGTTGCTTCGGATCAAAGTCCTCCTGAAAAAACACAAAAGAACCCACGCATTAGAAAACAAGTTATAATTTTTCTTTCGGGTTTCAACTCACCAAAACCGTCTGCTCTGCATCGATTGGAATGTCAACCTCCGGCGCCGGCGGCAGGCACTGTTTGAGCGTGGGCACCACAGACGGATTGATCACCTCCGGGAAGATCACCTCGAACTGAATGATCAGTGTGCCCTTCTCCATGGGATTCTTGAAGATGGGCATGCCCTCCTCGGCAATGCACTTGGTCATCTCGTGCCTAATGACCTCGCCCGGCTGGGTGGACACGATAAGATCGCGATCGTCCAGGGTCTTCACGATGCGCTGGAATCCGCACAGAGCCTCGACCAGCTGCAGTGGCATCTTCATCATCAGATCCTGGCCGGCATGCGCAAAGGTCGAGTGCTCCTTCTCGTCCAGCAGAATAATAATATCACCCGGCTGAGATTCCGGCTCGTGATCGCCCTCGCCCGTGAACACGATCTTCTGTCCATCCCGCATTCCCTTCTCGATGTGCACCTCGAGCACCTTGCGTTCCCTCACAGTCTTCCGGCCATTGCAGTTCTTGCAGCGATCCTTCTCCTGGATGGTCTCCCCAGTTCCCGCGCACTTGCGGCACACCTGCTCGATGTGCTGCATGATGCCGGGGGCGATCTGCTGGACACGGGTCTCCACGCCGTTGCCCCGGCACTGCATGCACTTCTCGATGCTTCCCTTCTTGCCGCCGCGTCCCTCGCACTTGTCGCAGATAACGTTCTTTTGCAGCTGCAGCTTCCGCGTGGCGCCATTGTACAGCTCGTCCAGCTGCACGGACATCTGATGCACCACATCCTTGCCGCGCCTCTCGCGTCGCCGGCCACCGCCGCCGCCGCCGCCGAAGCCGGCGCCAAAGAACTTCTCAAAGAAGTCCATGGGATTGCGGAAGTCTCCGGAGTCGGCGCCTCCCTTCTTGATGGCCGCCTCGCCGCCGTCGTCGTAGATTTGGCGTTTGTCCGCATCGGACAGCACCTCGTACGCCTGCGAGATGGCCTTAAATTTCTCGCCCTCATTGGGGTTCTTGTCCGGATGGTACTTGAGGGCCAGCTTCCGGTAGGCCTTCTTCAGCTCATCAGGCGTGGCGTTCGGCTTTACGCCAAGCAGATCGTAGTAGCCGGTTTCCTTGACCATCTTGTAAACTGTTTACTGCAAGGGAAGGAAAGAAAAAGTATAAATAAACTGAATGCCGGGAAAAGACGTGGGTTACCAGAAAGATATTCTCGATTTGTTTAAATACTACTTTTTAGTGACTTGTAAAAAGATTTCGAAATACTTGTTTATTTTACGACTAGTAGAATATGGAAAATTTACAAAGAGCTAACTGAACATTTAAGTCGAAAACATCTTTGAAAAATAATTCAATGCATACTTGCTGATAATGAAGGGAGTTTTTAAAGATAGAATCTAGGATTTTAATAATAACTTTTTCTATTGATATGTATCCACAGATTTTCAAAATCTTTTTCTCCCAATCCTCACGTCACATTGATCGCGATTTCTCGATCATTCGTCGTTTTTGGGCCTATTTTCTGCCAGTGCAGGTGTGGGCGTGGGAAGGGGCGCCCATGCCGGAAGCTAGAGCCCGGGTTTCAAGGTCAGCCCGCCGCCATGTGTGTGCGAAAATAACTGCGCCGTTTTTCTAGACAATTTCTAGAACTTTTTTTTTTTTTTTGCCCATTTCAATACACTTCGAGCAGCTGACGCTCTCTGCCCCCTTGCCACAACCCCTCTCTTTCGCACACGCACACATGCAGAGAGTTTCTAGAAAATTTCGTCAGCTCGACGCAGCCCTGGTTGCGAACGGCGACCGTAAAGCAGGGAGAGCGATAATGAAAAACCATACAACTAAAAGAAAATCGGACAAAGGGGAAAGGGCATTCACTCGAAAATTTTAAAGTGAATTAAAGAGAGCTGGTGCCCATTAAAGTACCACGTTTTCGCAAGTCACAAACGAGGCAATCATATTTTTTTGCCAAAGAAAGTTAACATGTACACACCTTCACATACAGGCTGGCAGTGTGTCTGTGTAGGTACCAACATGTGCCGCGCAAGACGCTGCGTCAGAACTATTGAACAAAAGCAAAATAGGAGAAAGAAATGGGAAGCATTGGCCGAGAGCCATCGATTTTACAAAACCCAAAAACCAAAAGCGCATCTGGCAAAAAAACAATTATCGCTGATTACTTAACGAGAGAAAAAAGAACAGAGCAAAAAGGAAGTGTCTACCAAATACACACACACACACACGCATACACGCGCACGAAAATGAGAAGCAAAATGTGCAAAATCACTTGAAAATATCCCAACGCCTCTTACCTTTTCGTCGTGTTGTGTGCCTAAAGCAATAACGGATATTTGCAACTACGTTCCTCGAGAGCTAATCTTTATACAATAATTTTAATTTACAAGTACTTTTCAACAGCTTACTATGGCCGCCACGCTTGGAAGAAAATTCAGAGTGTGGCCGTGCAGTACTCGAATACTCTAGAAATAAACATTTCCGTTTTCGGTGATTACTGGGTGAAGCAAGGGTGGGCACACTGTTTGGATCAACGTGAGAAAAAAGAAAATCAAAATACTAACAGATGTCATTAAACTGAAAAATAAACGCAAATTTAGCTGATGCAATATGCAATCTTGATTTTTTTTTGCCTATTTTCAGTAATTTAATCGTGAATTTTTTGTAATTGAATTAAAGAAAATACTTTTTTTGTTTTGGCAACCCTGCTTTTAAATATGGTATTTTTCAAAACAGCTGATAACCATTTATTTGGTCACACTATTTCACTGAAACCTATTATTTAATAAACATTTATAGTAAAATTTCTGAAATAAAATACAAGAGCGCAAATGAGGCACGTACAATTTCTGGCCCGCACCGTTCTAGTGCAAAACAACAATGTGGAGGAGGCCTGCCGCATGCTGAACCGGGTTTTGGGCAAGGAAGAACTTCTCGACCAATTCCGGCGCACACGCTTCTACGAAAAACCGTATCAGGTTAAATTTATAGTATTAACTATTGAGATTTATTTATTAATGCATTTAATTACCCTTTTCAGGTGCGTCGCCGTGTTAATTTCGAGAAATGCAAAGCTATTTACAACGAGGACATGAACCGCAAAATCCAGTTCGTCCTGCGAAAAAATCGCGTTGAACCCTTTCCCGGTTGCAGTTAGTTATTTCCATTTAAATAAAATGTAGAAAACCTTTAAGGAATCCAAAAAGTGTTTGTTCTGGGATTCTTCGATTGTAATTTATAAACATATATATCTTAAGGTTTCTTTTACCTTAAAGATACAAAAACTTTGTCCCAACTTGATTTTATAATTAATTGTTTACTGTTTTTAAGGAGAAATAATCACGTCCTAAACTAAAAAGCTGAGTAACAATATTTAACAAAAGTATCTCTTTATACACATTGAATGTAAAATTGGAATTGTTAATTTAGTAATATCTCTATTCTGTTTATATTATTTTTGGAAAGATTTGTTTTGTATGCAAAAAAAAAAACACAATTAAGAATCTTTTGTTTTTAAATTTACATTTAAAAAATTGAACATTTTTAATTTAATTCAGTTAATAATAATTTTACCCTGATTTAACAGAATAAAAAACAAAAATTTTAAAATAATGTTATTTAAGTCGTATATCCCGTCGTCAGTCCTTCGTTCCGTTTTGAGCTTTTGCAGCAAGAGAAAGCTTTCGGCAGCCGTTTTCTAACGGTGTTCGTGCTCCGCTTAGAATATTTTCTGCCCTCGAACGCTGCGGACGTGTCTTCGTGTTCTAGTAACCGTTAATCGTAGAGGTAATAACTGCTTTCCTTTCATTCAGAAGTTTGGTCAATGATTTAAAAGCGAAATCCATAGTATAGCAAAACGTTAGCATACTTCTTTGGGAAAGTTCCACTCAATGGATATGAGATTGTACCATAAAGTGCATTATTTTTGCGAAAGTGTGCAATCGATTTGTGTGAGTGTGTTCGTGTTGGGGGCTTAAGAAATTCTCCGGTGGCCCTTTAATTCAAAAGATTCCCCAAACGTGTCTAAGTGTTTTTCCCCATTGCATCGATAATTCGCTTATGCGGCCAATTTACTCAATTTACACTCGAGCGTGTGTCTGTGTGTGTGTGTGTGATAGAGAGAGAGAGTGAGTGGGAGAGTGGGAGGAGGGAAATGGAGGGCTCATCAAAGTTGGCATGTTTCTCCTGTTCTGCTTTGTTGTTGCCTCGTTCTTCTTGGCGTTTTTATTATTTTTACTGCTTTACTTGGTTCGCTTTGTTGCTGTCTTATCGATTTCTTGTGTTATTTTTAGCGTGATTTGCATATGTATGTATGTGTGTGCGTGCTCTGCCTGTGTGTGTGTGCGCTTTTGTGTCCAAGTTGTTTGTGCTTGTTTTTGCGCTTCCTTTTCAGTGTTCTTTTGCAGGCCATGTTTGTGCTGGTGTAATCGAATCTTGGCTGCTAATCAAATGAATTACGTCGTGTGTCACTTTCAGTTATTTGGGATTACACGTCATGGCGGCGGGCAATCTGGTGGCCATCTTTCTCCTGGGCAGCCTCTGCATGGCCCACGCATATCCGGCTTTGTTGCCCTACATTTACAGTGAGTACCGTTATTTACTCAGCATTTTACGTCTTTGAAAGAACCGGCTGAAGGAGAAATATTTTTATGATTAAAATGACGCAATTTTGTTTATTTATTTTATTCTTATTTTAATATTTATTCCCAAAGATCCTAAGCGCAATGGCGGCGACTTGACTTTCCCCCAAATCGAGGACGATGTGAGTGAACTAGACCAGTTGCGAAATGAGCCAGGAGCAGTAATGTCCAAGCGGCAGCACGACGGAAGCACTGCTCGGACCACCACCACCACCAAGGAGAGCGTCGAAGAGGTGGCTGCTGCTCCAGAGCCGGGTCAAACTCCGAATGCGAACATCCTGCCCGACTTGGAGCGACAGCTGGAAGTGGCCACGCCTCTGATATCGACCACAACAACGACCAGCACCTCGGCCACTACCACAACGGCCACTTCGAAGGAGGAGGGCGAAAGGTCACAGCTGGAGGAGCCAAAGACCCAGATTAAATCCGTGGTTGAGCCCACGGCCCATGCCAAGGTAAGTGCCGTTCCCTAATCCCCTTAGAAGAGCCTCCCTTAGACCGCTTGCAGTACTCCTGGTAAACTCCAAAAACTACTCCTCTTTTGCTAAAATCCAAGTGTATATCCACGAAACCACCCAAAAATCAACAGGCATTTTACGGGGCAGCTCGTCTAGCCTTTGGCCAAAACCCGGAGGTGTTACCAACGACTACCACGACCAGCACTACGACAACTACAACGACTACGACACCAGCTGCTCCTCCAGCTGAAGAGGAGTCCAAGTCGGAAGCAGAGGCTGAACCTGAAACTGGAGCGGAAGCGGAGGCAGAATCCACTGTTGAAGTGGCCGGAGAGCCAGCCGAGGCGGAAGATCCCATCGGCGAAGTGGCCGAAACCGAACTGACCGCCTTGAATCCGCCCAAACCAAAACAGAATCACCACCAGCCGAACAAGGAGACCATCGGGGATATCGTATTCGATGTGGTGGCACGAACCACCACCGAGCGAAGGTCCAGCACGCCCAAGATCACGGCCAAGGTTCTTATGACAAATCACAGAAACAATCCATAGATCAGCACACAAACGGAACTGATATCCTGATTGGAAAATTAAACTATTTAAAATCTAAATACAAATTGGCAAAATGACGAAAATCTTAAATGACAACATCAAAATCTTAGAAAAATGATTGATCAAATTGGAAAACAAGAACTCTTACCTGTGGACCACAAATTATATTGGCAAAAATCATTATCCAAAAGATAAATCATTGAGCTTCATGAAAGGCAGAACATACTTCCATTACTCGCATTTGTTTTTAAATCAAAGGAACACAAAGATTGGGAAACCATAATACATTTCAGGCACACCCAGAAAACGAAAATAAACCCAACCAGCTGAACATTTAAACCATAAACATTCACTATACTTATATATATATATATATATCATTTATTTATATTTATTTCCTAACATCGCTTTCCAAACATTTATTTTTCAGACCGTTCAGCACTTGCTGCGCAGTCCAAATGGCCAGTACTCGTCCTTCGACATGGCTCAGTACATTTTCTGGACTGGCGATGAGACAGCTGTGGTAAAAGCTGTAGAGGAATTGGTTGAAGGAAAAGTGGTAAGTTTTTCCATAATTAAAACAAAGCTTATATACGTTTTTATTAACTGGTAAATTTATTCTTCTTTTGATGTATTTTAAACAAGTTTTTACAAAGAGATCGCTTAGGTCGGCACTGATTTCACAAATAGATTTAGTCTTGCATCATCATTAGGTTTAGTCTTTCATTGACTGATAATAATAATGACTGAAGCCATGGGGCTTTATGAGAGGAGTCTCAAAATGGGCATCACACCTTGGCGGTCCCAAATGTTGGTGGCACTTTGGTGGCCCAAAGTGGGGATGACACTTTGGCGGTCCGGAATAGCATTTCGGAGGTCCCTGGGAATGGCAACCGAAGGGCGGCGAGCGGTGGTGGTGTCCATGGTGATGGTGATGGTGATGTCCATGATGCCACTGATGTCCAAATGCTGGCCAATGATGTCCATGGTGTCCGTGGTGACCATGATTTTCTTGGTTACTCCTGTGGTGTCCACAATGAGAACGTTTTTCTTCTTGCGGTGGATGCATGTTTTGTTAAATATTTATTAATTATTTCTCCCTTTGAGATCTTCTCTCTTTGAAAGTTGACTTCGAACTGATATTTCCAGTGTGAGACGACAGCTTTTTATACTCAACTCGTTAAGCAGCGTCCAAACATTTCGCGATTAGATTGTTTTCATTTGTTTATCTAATCGGCATGGGTTTTTTTTTTTCATATGTGCAATATGTCTGGAAATATTGCAATTATTTTGTGTAATTATGTGTCAAGTTTGGTATTATTTTTAGTCTTTTATATATTATTGTAATAATTTCATTTCATTCATTTCATTCAAGAATGTTGTAATATACAAGTGTAATTAGTAACAGCGATTGTGATTTCTGGGGGAATAACATTTTTTATTTATTGTAATTACTTTATTTGTTGTTGTAGTAGTATTTATATCAGCAATATTTCTATTATTTATCCGAAATATTTTTACATTAATAATATATATGAGTGACTAGAAATTCTTCACAATATTTGTGAAATTATTGTGAAATACTCAGAAAACCGGTTTCAATGGGTTGTATTAATTCAGGCCTAAAGTTTGTAAAGCTGTGAATATGTACTATAAAGATGTAAGTCCAATTTTCTTGTTCGATTAATCTTAGTGGTAAAATTAACAATATTTAATTATATATATACATTTATTATTTTAACTTAACTATCAAAGCCTCCCAATTTTATTATACTTTTTCATTATTACCCAAGTGTTAGGATAGGCTAAGAAATATGGCAATACTTTTGTGTAATTTTAAATAAGAAAGATATATATAATATTACATTATAAGAAGCTTGTTTATTAACCTTTTTTTTAATATAAAAATCCATTATCCTTTTCAGATTACCCGTGAAAGCGCTTTAAAGTTCCTGCAGGATATTCGGCTGGGCATCGAGTTCCTGCAGCGGTCCTATGCCAATCGCATCTTTCCCGAGGAAGTCCGCCAGAATCAGCTGAAGCGTCACAGTCCGCCCAGCAGCACCAGGCCCACAACCACAACAACAAGTACTACTACAACCACCAGCACAACCACGGAGAAGCCGTTCCCAGAAGTGAGGGAATCCGGATCCTTAACAGGGATACCGCAAGAGGCAGGAGCAGCTCCCGTTAAAAATTTCGATAGCTTCACCTTCTGGAACAAACTAAAGGTTCTGGACAATGAAGCACAGCAAGGTTGGAGAGTTACATATATATAAATATATAACCTTTATTATAAATTTTATATTTATAGATCTAACAGACTATGATGAGGGTCGAGCCAAGATTGTAGAGTACTTGTACAATGAATACTCCCTGGAGGAGATCCTTTACAAGCTGGCCAAGGTAAGATAATAGGAGTATTATAACCCAAATTGAGACTTATTAAATTTTATTTAAAGGTGATGTTTGCCCAGTCCCTGTCGCATGGCTCAGATGAGGCTCAAATGGAGTTACAGAAGCTCACGGAATTCCTAGAGCGCGAGGGCAACATGGGTGTTATTCCCATTGATTTGCAGAAGAAAGTCTTACGTGAGTTAATATATTAATATATTAAAAAAAATAATAAGAGACTGCCTTGTTATAATCGTAAATACCACAGTTAATTCCAATTAATTTTTGTTATAATGTATTCATTATAAATTTTATTTTGTATATATTTAAATGTATTTAATAAGCTAACATAAATTACTATTTTAAAGCGTTAATTTCTCCACATTTAACAACGATGAGATCCCATCGGCACACTTGTTTCCGTGTTACACAGTCCGATTTCATCACTTAGCTAAGGCTTTTCATAGTCCGATGTCATCACAAGTCTTTCATGGCCTCGTAATAATATTTACTGAAAGATTGGTCCTTTATAAAAGAAGATACAAGGCATTTCCTTGGTCCTCGGCTGTGATGATTCCAATTAATGTCAATTTTATGTTGTCCAAAATGACAATGCCAATGTCGGCGATGTTCATTATGTTCCTGTTGAAGGTTGTTTTGTTGCTCTTGTTGTGTCGGCTCCATTTTGCATAAATATATTTGTTTATAATGTTTTTTTAATTTATAACAATTTAATTTTACGTTTTTCCTTTAGAGAACTTTTCTCTTTGGTTGCTGAATGCGAACTGATTTTCCCACAGCTTTATTCAAAGCTTTTATACAATATCGCTTGCTTGCTGGGCAAGCATTTCGTGATAGCTTTGATTATTTTCATGTGGCAAGCATATAGAGATAGTGATTGAAATAGCGCTCTTTTTGTGTGTAATTAAATGAAAATTAATTTAGTTTATTATTCCAAAAAATACTGAACTAATCGTTAAACTTTTCATTTCAGGAGTTCTTCTAAGCGCACTTTCGGACACTTTGACCGAGCATCCGGAGTTGCTGCCGGCGGCGCGGGTCAATCTGGCCAATCCATACTACAGGCTTCCAATGCATACCCCCAGTCAATAGAGCTCTCCCCTATGGACAGTTATCAGCTAAATACAAATCTCTCTATATATATATATATGTTACCACGCATAATCCGCATCAGCTGCTAATGATCGGCGCTACTCTGGGGAGGCGCACTCTCTGAACTTTAATTAAACTTGGCCCTAAGTTCAACCCGCGATCGATTGGCACACCTTTCATTTTGGTTAACGGATTAGCCTACGTGTAATATAGCAAAAAAAGAAGATAAAGAAAATACTCTCGTGATATTTTTGGTCAGGCAGAGGATGGGAATAACCTTTTACACTTACGGTACGATAAGAGAATCAAAAATAAACGAGTAACCGAACCAAAAACAAAGCAAAAATAAATAACAAAAATCATAACTGACGAGAGAGACTTGCGCCCCTTTGAGCTTTTAAAATTAAAATAGATTATCTATATGTACATGTCGAATGTATGCATACGAATTGGCACACTTGCTTATATTTGATATGAGTTTGTTAGTTAGACACAATGAGGTTGAGGTTGAGGTCGCTGGCAAAATCGATGGACGGTAGCCACGGACGACCGTTTGAAGCAGGAAAGGGCTCTGAGTCCGCCTATATCAGTAGCAAATATGTATGGTTATAACCGCTCCACGGACGAGCGTAAATAGTTATTACTCGATATATATGTTTCTCCCCCTGAATAATTGAGCATTGCATGCATTATTAACGGATTGGTTAACTGATTAATTTCGTTGCGAGTTGCATATAAGAACTAGAACCTGTATCAAGAATTATCGATTATACATACACATATATATATATATAAATATAACTATAAATATAAATAAAATAAAATACAAGTCCATTTATTTTGGTAATTAACTCTACAGCTCCTTTTTGGGCTCCGGCTTCTTCTCGGAACTCTCCAGCAACTGGTTGAGGCGTTCATCCGTCAGGGGCTCCTTGCTATTAAAGAGTTTCTCTATCTCGGCCCGCTCGTCGTCGGGTATATCCTTGGCATACTGCTTGGCCAGCTCCTCGAGACGCAGCTGATTTTTCTTCAGGTGGCCGGGTAGCCAGAATATAGTCTGAACCATTCTGAAACAGAATCGGGGAATATTTTAAGGTGTTAGAGGATCTTGTTTGAATTTAATAGGAATTTTAAAACTTTATGTTTGATGAATATTTTCAAGAAACTAACTAGTAAAGTCTTTAACTTAAAGTTGCTTTCTTAAATGTTTTGTGTATTTCATATTAATATTAAGTTATTTATTTAAGGAGCTCTGATTAGAGATTTTTAAACAGGCAAGCTTCTTATATTTTTGTTTATTACAGTAATTAATTTTTGTATAGTCTCAAGTTCAAGAGCTTTAAAGTGAGAAATATGGCAAATACAAATACAAAATCTACAAATTGCGTAGCTCTTCCAAACTTAATTCCTTTAAATTATGAGATAATTATATAGATTTTATAAATAGAGACACATCCTTACTTAAGCAGTATAAATCCGCAAAGGGCCAGCAGCAAGCACATTCCGGATGTCTTAATCATGGTCCAATAGTCGACCAAAACTTGTTGGTGCTTCATTTTGGGAATCCTGGGAATACTATATCGCTTGGCTCCACTCGTGACTAAATTAAAACCTCAACTGTCATGTGTGGATACAGTGCGACAGGGCCACATCTCCCCGGCCGGAACCTTGGCAATGTTGTGGCCCCGTCGTCAGGGGCAGCCGGACCAAGGGATACGTGTATGAAAGACTCACATATGATTGCTATAAATCAATAATCCGTTTGTCCTGATTTGATGACCCGTCTGAAACAAGGACCCGACCTGTTAACTGGTAAGGACACACGGGAAATAAAGGAAATGTTGCTGCAACATGTTGCTGCTGCTGCTGTCGTGTGAAGTCAGCCATTTTTCAGACGGTTTTGTTTTCATTTGCTATCGCCTTTCTATTTATAACAGTTATCTTCCAGGGGTTTTAACGTATATGAAAAATATAGGTAATAATGATATGGCTGATTATAATGAATACGCTGCGGTATACCCTTATTTTAATTGCTCAATTTATTAAGAAAAGGTATTAGCTTATTTGATATTAATAAGGTTTTATTTTATTTCTTGAAATTACTAAACAAGATATACTAAAGAAGCTAATGAATAAATTTCAAGTTAAAATTATATTTTTGCTACATTATATACATATAATAAAATCTATAAACATTAATCGAGCACATAAACCTTTCTTTCATTTTAAAAATTCGTTCTTATAATAGTGTCTTACTTTTCTTGAGAATTTCCCACCATAAACCCCTAAAAAATATGCCCCATTACTCCTTTTGAAAACTGGGTATCAAAATAATTGGAATTGGAAGATAATGAAATCAGCAGTCTGGTTAGGGGGTCTTTCGTTTTTTTTAGATTGTAAATTAGAATCCCGCGATTTCAATCAAAACAAGGAGCTGATTAGGCACATGCGTATCTATCTCTCCTATATATTTCCCTGATTTCTTGGGGGGTTGTGACCGCACAAGCCAATAAATCTGATTGCGACTATCACCCCACAGATAGTGGTCAAGAGGACGCTATAAAAGCCTCATTCCCAAGGCATTCAGGCCACAGTTGTGCGATGAGAGGAGTAACGCTAAAAGTAACCATATTACTGGTCGGTTTGGGCCTGGTTTTGGCCGGCAAGAGGCCCATCTCGGATTGCGTAAGAACTATATATAAGTACATACATATATCAAGGACGAAAGCTCAAATAATCCTTTCAGGGTGAGCGTATCGAGGATGATGGCTATCCCATGGAGCGCCACAAGGTGGTCACCAGCGACAGCTATATCCTGACCATGCACCGCATTCCTTATTCGCCGAAGACCGGCGATAGTGAGAACCGCCCGGTGGCCTTCCTCATGCACGGCATGCTGAGCTCTTCCTCCGACTGGGTGCTCATGGGTCCGGAGAGGTCCCTGGCGTACCAGCTGGCCGACGCCGGCTACGATGTCTGGATGGGCAATGCCCGTGGCAACACCTACTCCAAGGCCCACCAGTTCTGGCCCACGTTCTGGCAGATCTTCTGGAACTTTAGCTGGAACGAGATTGGCATCTATGACGTCCCCGCCATGATTGACTACGTCCTGAAGGAGACTGGCCAGGAGAAGCTTCAGTATGTGGGCCACTCGCAGGGCACCACTGTCTACCTGGTGATGGTGTCCGAGAGGCCCGAGTACAACGACAAGATCAAGTCGGCCCATCTCCTGGGTCCCGCCGCCTACATGGGCAACATGAAGAGCCCCCTGACCCGTGCCTTTGCCCCCATCCTGGGCCAACCCAATGCCATCGTCGAGCTTTGCGGATCCATGGAGTTCATGCCCAGCAACAAGTTCAAGCAGGACATGGGCATCGAGATGTGCCAGGCCACGTCGCCCTATGCCGATATGTGCGCCAACGAGATCTTCCTGATTGGAGGCTACGATTCCGAGCAGCTGGACTATGTGAGTAACCTGGAAAGAAGCTATTTCAGCATAGCAAGAGTTAACACAACCATTTCCTTGTTTCAGGACCTTCTGGAACACATTAAGGCCACCTCACCGGCTGGTGCTTCCGTTAACCAGAATCTGCACTTCTGCCAGGAGTACAACTCGGGCAAGTTCCGCAAATTCGACTACACCGCCATCCGTAATCCCTTCGAGTACGGCAGCTACTTCCCTCCGGATTACAAGCTAAAGAACGCCAAGGCCCCGGTTCTACTGTACTACGGTGCGAACGATTGGATGTGCGATGTCAGCGATGTGCGCAAGCTGAGGGACGAACTGCCCAACATGGCTCTGGATTACTTGGTGCCCTTCGAGAAGTGGGCCCATCTCGATTTCATCTGGGGCACTGAGGCCCGCAAGTACGTGTACGACGAGGTCCTGAAGCAGATGAAGTCCTACGAATAGGTCAATTCACAACAGCAAATAAATGAACATATAACATGAGACATGAGTTACTTTATTTTTTCGGTATGCGCCACTAGAAAATGTCCTTTATAATCTAATTTATTCAATGATCTCTTAATGCTTTTCAAATGTTGCTGAAGGTAACTTTACTATATTTTTCTGAGGCTCTGAATGTTTTAAGATTAAGTCAAGTTGACAAGAGTTTGCTCCAAAATATGTTAACAAGGATATATTAAGGCCCATGCTGTTGGTTTATTTTCAACAAGTGAAACAATATAACATATACCAATATCGAATTAATCCTTAATTTCCAGCTCTGCCAAATATTCCAGCCTGATGTGGTCATTGTGTAAAAGTCTAGAAACGAAACGATAGTATCCTGGCATTAGAAGCTTCTTCAACAAGTGCACATCCAAAGGAAAGTCCTCAACGTGATAGTGCTCCGGCGGCAGGGGACAGGTGTCAGGGTGCGGAATATGTCCTCCGTGCTCCTTGAGCTTCTTGTAGAAGAACTCCCTATAGTATGTCCTCAAGACGTCGCAAACTCCCAGATCGGGCAAGTCCATGAATTCTTCGAACTCCTCATCACGTTCGGGAGCTCGCGAGACGGTCAAGTGTATCTGTATTACGTTGGGTTTATAATTGCCAAATCCTTGATTTACAATATCCTACCTTCCAGTCGTTGTCGATGGTGACATGCTGTTTGAGTTCTCCGCTAACTTTAAGCCAATTCTCCTCGAACTCCGCGATGCGCAGATGACTGTCCAGGTAATCATCTTTCTCGACCACTTTCTCCAGCTTATATAGCCTCAGTTGCTTTTCCGCTAGGACATCGTTGGGATTAATGGCAAGGAGCACTATTGCCAGCGCCACCAGGTGCCTGAGTGAAGAGGAAGCCATTTCTGATGCTCAACCATTGGTTGCTGTGGCTTTATAAGGATTGCTAGTGGAGATAGCCAACAGATCGCTTGTTCCGGAAATGCTTTAAACGTGGGGTGTCCCCGGATATGGTGTAAATGATATCTAAATGCTATTCATTTGGGTTTGTTTTATTGAATTATTGCATGGCAGTCTTAACAAATTAAGCAACAACAAGCAGATGCTCACCAATTGGTAAATAATTAAAGTTAATTGCTAACAGCACGGCAATGACGACGAAGTACGATCGAGCGAAACTTAAATCTTTCATGCCCCCATTAAAGAGGGTTGATATAAAAGTAATATAATAAATTTCGATATATTTTAACTATATTTAAAAGTGTTGTTCCAGCCAGTTTTACAGATTTTAAACTGAACAAATTTCAAGCGCAACTAATTTATTAAAGCAAACTGTTTTTAATTCGACGGATTTTGATACAAGTACTTTAGTCTTAAAATACAATATATATATGATCCTATGAACCTTTAGCGAACAATCTCATTAAATAATATTCTGTGGGCATGAAAGTCCTAAATGCCGGCCACGTATATCTACAAGTATTTCGCAACAATAAAAGCATAAAAGTTAACAATTTGAACTGGCTAAAGCTAAGCTATATGTGTGTTGTAGTGAACAAATTGCAGCTGGAATGTTACCATTGCTCAAAGGGAATCTGCCAGGCCAGCCATGGGTGAGAATTATTGCCTAATAATCCAACTGCATCCCGGCTATCTCGCTATGTAGCCAAAGTTGAGTCGCAGCTGCTCGAGGAACACGAACGTGATAATCGTGTGCGGTCCCAGACGCACAAAGGCCGGCACATAGCCCTTGAAGAAGCCAAGCGGGCCCAACTTGGCCGTGTGCTTGACCACATCCCACAGGCCATTGTACTCTCCGGGCTTGGCGTTCATCGATCGAGTCTTCAGCACATCCAGCGGCTGGGTCAGCGTGGTGGCTATCGTACCGGCCACCAGGGAGGCGGTAAAGTGCGTCACCAGGTTGTCCTTGAAGTAGGGCGTGGACAGCAGATAGATCTTTGTCTGATCGTAGAAGGCGATCTGGCCAATGGTCATCATGATGCCACGGGCCGTCGCTGTGGTGGCTCCAGAGAAGAGTCTCGTAAATCCTTCCTGCCGATATACCTTCAATAGGCCGTCCAAGGCGTTCTTGTAGCTACAAATAAGGATAGATTTTTATATAGGTTTCAAACTACTTTAAATTGTTTAACAGAAAACCTACTTGCGACGCTGCTCCACGGGCAGCTTGACGTCATTCTGCATGCGCACGTTTACCATGTCCGCGGGAGTGCCCACAATGCCACCAAACAATCCCGATAATCCTGCTAAGGCCACTTTGCCGGCAAAGGAGCTCGTGTCAATGTGCTCCTTGCCCACCTCGTAGACGCCGAAGCGGGTGGTTGAGTACGTCATCTGGCGGAGCATCGAGGCGGAGAGGCCATTGTAGAAAGCGAGCACGCCCTGCTCCCTGGCGATCTTCGGGAGTAGTTGCAACACCGACAGCTTGCCCTGTTGCGTCTGCAGCGTGACCTTGATAAGGTCCAGGGGATGGGTGACCATGGCGGCGCCTACGCTGCCCAATCCGCCAAAGTACCACCTCGATTTCCGCTCCTGTTTGCTCATCTTGGTTTATTAAGATTTGTACCTGAAAAGTGGTGGAAATAAATCGTTAATTAATCAATTAGTTTGAACTTCTTTTACCTAGGTGTGAAGTTTTGTGTGTGTAAAAAATAGGTGGTTCAGCCTTAAAGAAGAGGCGGCATTTTCAGTGGGCGGTGTGTTATGTCATGCCGGTGGAATGATAAGGAACTAAAGGAATTTAAGGACGCTTCGCAAACAGCTGAGCGTTTGCGCGAAAGCTCAGCTCAACAAGCTTTTTGACTGTTAAATGAAGGTTATGTTAACGTGGGAGTAGCTACATCAATTTATGAGGGGATATATACATTTTTTTGTTCATAATCCGTATCCATTTGTTTATTTAGTAAAAAAGGGGTTAGTTTAATCTACATAAATTTTATTCAACACCCTGAGAATTATCTTATAATCCAATAAAAAGTAAAATAGAAACGATCGCCTTTTCCACGCCCAACACTTCCCTTGTCTTTATATTCTGTAAAGGTTAAACGTAGCTCGGCTAGTTTTTTAGCTATAAATATACATTTTTTTTTCCAACAATTAGAGAATATAATTAGTTTAATAAAAATATGATGAATTAAACGAATTAAATAAAAAACGATCCCCTTTTTTCAAGCCCAAGTTTTTCGCTGCCGTTACATTCTGCAAAAGCTTAACATGACTCGGCCTGCGCCTAACAGCACTGTTCACCGTGCTGGCAACTATGGCGAACAGCTGATTTTCTCGATTTGTGGTCACACTAGCACCTACCTACAACATGTTTTTCATTTCATGTCAAAATTTTATATTTGTTTCGTAAACTATACCGATAAAGTGAAAAAGTGCCTGCCAGTGATAAGCTCCTGGAATCTGCATATCCGAGTGAGTAATTGGCGTGATAATTCGAAGCCCGCGAGCTTGCGCAACAAGTCGCCAACATTGTTGCCGGCCAGCGTCTTCTGCGATCTGCGATTTTTTTGCAAAGCGTCTCGCAAATTTTGTGTTTACATGTAGCATTTCGTATTTTGTATTTGTTTATAATTGCCAGCAGAATGGTAATTGTTTTTAAAAAATATGCATGAGTTAACTGCGGAAGAATTTGGGCCATCAGAATAATAACAACAACAATTGGAAAGCAAGAGCTGCAAAAGTTCAGCTATCTGTTGTGTATACTCTATGTACGAGGGAGAGATTAGCGAATAGTTTGTGCGATTTGTAATATTTGTCTGTTCGTTTCTTGTTGCACTGCTCCTAACATAAACACAAAATAAAAAAAATTAATTTTAAAAGGGTTACAATATTTAACTTTTAAACTTAAAATTTTTATAAAACTAACATAATCTTTTGGAAATATATTCAAATAATTAATGAAGGTAACCATCAATTTAGTGCTAGTTTTTCTACAAGGCGTACAATTTTGTCAAATCGTTTTTTTTATCACACAATTATCTTTAACAATTTTTTAATTCAAGTCTCACTGGCTTTATCTTCAAAAGGGCAGATTTTTAAACAAATTCCTTGATATGTACGGTTATGACACAGTTTAGATTATATTTAACCCTAAGTTATCCAATTCTAGAATTTTTAGGTTTTTTTTTTAACATTTTAGTTACAATCTAGTGCCTAGACGAATTTGCATTTTTTGTTAATTATGATAGATTCAAATTTTTATGGTTTGTTATTGTTAACAAAAAAGGAATGTGCACGAATGTTTTAAAGCGTTAAATTATGGGAGCTTCTTAAATTGAATTTCTTTCCTTTTCAAGTCAAATTAATACTTAAACATATTCTATATGTGCTAAAAAAATTGAAAAAGTTGTTTGGAAAATGGATATAAATCCTTTGCTGTTCAATTCCCTTTCCCATTGTATTCTACTAAAAAATATCTTCCTAAAATTGGTAAAGAAGCCTATATACTTTTTATTTGGTTGTCCTCAGAAGGAAGGGTATTCTCTTCTCGGATCAATTCAATAATCAAGTGTTCATTGGACTCGTTTTACAGCCAAATTCAAGGGCGTAATGCCTTGGGTAATAATTGTGTACAGTTGGTAACGATATCGGGCGAATGACTTAATACAAAGATTTTTTTTGTTGCCATTTATACACCTGAGACCAGGGGGAAAAAATCTTTATAGAGGTGGCTGTTCTTCAGGCCTTATCAACTTTGGACCCAGTTAACCGGGGTCGTATTTATAGATAGATAACATCGATCGAAATCCCGGTAAACAACATTATTGCTAGCATGTGTTTCCCGTTTCTGTTTTTCCTGCCCGCCCGCTCGCGTTTTATTTATTTATTCAATTACTATTTTTGTTTGGGAACCGCCACGTGCGTCGATTGCTTCATAAATTATATGCAGAAGCAAGGCAGAAGATTTCTGCCAAACTGCTTTGTTTTGTTTTATTCTCGTTTTTTTGTTCTGCCTTAATTTTATCTGAATTTCAAAATGAGTGGCCGGTGGTCAAAGTCGAATTAATAACGAATATCACATGATCAGCTGCCATATAAAAAGCTGTTTTCCTTTCATAATCGAGCCCCCAAAAAAAGAGCAAAGCTGATAATGGTTTTTACCACTTCTGAACAGCTGATTTCTGGGTAGATTTTTATATGTCTGGGGCTGATCTGAACACTTTCGAGGCTTGACAGAGACACATCGCGTGATAATTGACTGATCCGTGCACATTATCTCTCAACTTTGTGTGTGTTTGCCCATTTTAAAGCCGCATGTTTGCCTTGCAAATTGAATAATAAACTGACACTGCAATTGCCATTGCTAAACTGCAATTGAATCAGAAAAGGCGGTGCCGGAGAGGGGGAGAGCTTAGGAGGAGCGGCCACAGCTGATGGCATATTTACCTTGAACGAGAAACGCTGTCGCTGTTTTTCCTGGTGCTTTTCGGCTGTCTGATTTCCGCGAAGAAAACTATTTAATAAGTTTATAATTCTTTTCGGCACACCGGGAGAGAGAGCGCGAGAGACAGACAGAGAGACAGACAGAGAGAATAAGAGATCTCAGCACGTCATCGCTGTCCACACAAACTGGTCTGGTCTGGGCTTTGGGAATGGAGGAGGGTTTGGTCAGGGGCAGCAGCTGCTGCTGGAGGCAAACGAAACGCAACGCCTGAGCACCGAAAGCGGACTGATCGCCGCCGTCGACGGCGCGCCAGATCCCACACAACTCACAACTGCCGGCAACAGACCCGACCCTACACTCGACAACAAATCGAGTGAAAACTATAGGTGAAAAGTTAAATTTATTAAGTTTGGTAAAAGTATTTTCCATTAAAAGTAATTATACACGTTTGGAAATAACCTTTAAAATTTAAAAATATAGAAATAAATTTTTAATGTTGAAAGTATTTGAAACAATGCTTAAAAAAAGTTTAAGAAATCTTAACATTTTAATTAAAGTAAGACGGAAATAATTGTCTATTTTGTACCAAAGTACTAATGGTGAATGGTGCAAATATTTAAATTATTTTATTAAAATTATTTTAATATTGATAACGGGAAGCCAAATAAATCTTTCATTATTTCGGACAGAAAGAGTAACAAAATAAGCTTTTAAAAATATATCTTTAAATTAAAAGACAATCATTTTTGGTTTTAACTAATTTTGGTAGAATTTTGTTTTATATATTTCTTTAAATTAAAAAAAAAAAAACTGTGTTATAGAAGTGGTATTTGGTTTAATAGTATTTATTTAGCCCATATTTGTTTGATATCAGAATGTATTTCAAGTCCTTTACAATTTATAAAGTCTATTTATAATTACAATTGAAGTTAGGTTAAATTAAAAAATTATTTTAATTGATTAGCGGCTTATCGAATTTTTTTTTCGAGTGTTCACATGCGCTCTGGATTTGACTCACGGGTCTCTTTTTATCGCCCGGTCAAGGCGGCCATGTCGGAAGTGCTCTGCTGCCGGCACTGGGTGCTGGGTCTGGATCTGGGACTGGGACTGGGGCAGTGACTGTGTGTTTGGGGATTCTAAATGGAATCGGGATCGGCTTAGTTAGTCGCTGGTCGGCGGTCAGCAGAGCGACACTGCGAAAGAGAGAGCGGCGAGAGAGAAAGTGAGAGAGCTGAAGAGTGATCTAAGAGAGGCGATCAAACAACAAACAACAAACCAACCTGGTGAGAGTTTCTTATTGACACCGCTCTCCGAGCTCTGTGCGTGTGTGGGTACGTGTGCTATTATGATGATACCATCACAAGAACTCATAATACATGGAATACGGTGTAATTGTAGACTTTGTCGAATACCCATTCACCTATCTCACTTTCCATTCCGGCCAGGTTGACCGCTATAATCCTCCTAGCGCCATGTGCCCTGTGGAAGTGACCACGGTTTTCCCTGCCGAAACATTTATGTAATTGCATGAAAATCCAGACATGTGCCGGCCCAAAAATAATTTCAAGGCACAGGGCATTAATCACAGCACTCTTCATTTTCTCCCCTCTAATTAATGACATTTCCATCGGACGCTTGTTTTATGCCAAATTAGTTGGTAGTTTCAAAGCTCGATTTCTTTACCCAATCGAATGTGTAATGCACTTTGAAGTCAAGGTTTAATTAGAATGTTTTTGTTAGCCTGCACTGCAAATATTTTACGAGCGGAAAATCTGTTGCGAAGCTCAGATATGGGGGATAATGCCATGATAAGAACTCCCAGTCACCTTATCGCGAGAATGAAGGGGCAAATATTGCCACCGTCTATTATTAACAGCATGCTTAAAACTAATTTAAATATTTTCGAGCACGCTGCCAGTCCATGTCCCTCCATTAACACCTTTTCGGAAACTCTAGCTTAAGTGTTAAATTTTGATTAAATACAAAGAATAGAACTATGGTGTTGCAGCGTAACAAACGAGGTTCGAGTGCTTTAAAAATAACCACCGAAAGCTTTGACAGAAAGCTTTTGGCTCAGAATAGGGGATTCCCTAGAGCTTTGCTGCTCAAGTGGGCCTTTGTCGAGAACTCGTACATCGGCCCATTAGCTCAGCTGGTTAGAGCGTCGTGCTAATAACGCGAAGGTCGCGGGTTCGATCCCCTCATGGGCCAGGAATTACTTTTTTTTCAATTTTTTTGTTTTTTAAATTTAAACTGATATAAGTGAAAATTATTAAACATGTTTTCATAATAATAAAACGTTTATAAATTCCAAATGTGTCTGTCTACTAAGATGAGCGTAAAGATATAAATATTTCCTTCTTTTATTAGACATTATATATTTAGCTCTTTATTAATTTAGCATGATTTATTAGGTCGTGGGCGAAATTAATACTCTTTGTTTCCAAAGACACGTATGCCGCTGACAGCAATGATGAAGTGACAAGATGGAAATTCCCTTCTTAGTTATTTCCCCTGCCCAAAATTGGCCAATAAATTTCAAGTTGTTGGCCCCGGTCAAGTCGAGTGTTTTTAACCTCTTCGGCTTGGCTGGCCACGTGACCCGCCGAGCAAAGAAAAACAAAATACTGCGCACTTAATTAATTGAACTCCGCAGATGACATTTACAAATTGACCCATGGCTGTTTTCTTTTTTTTTCTGCGCCATTACAGATCCCCCCAGAGCAGTCGAAACCATGGCCACCTCAGTGCTGCTAGCCTGTGGCCTCAATGAGCAAAAGTTACCGGGATTTGTTCACATCAGCGAGGAGTCCAATGTGGACGGCAGCTTCCTGATCAGCTGCATCCTGGGCCAGAGGCTGCGCATCTCCAACGCTGGAACCCTGCTCGTCTGCCTGCAGCACCACTATCACCACTATTTCAATGCCGGCATGAGGCTGGGCTACAATACCAATATTTTCCAGGGCAAAACCCTCGGCGTAATCGATGTTCTGAGCGACATGGCCGGCGAGGGATTGACCTCTAAGTGGCTACGCCGCCCCGATGGCCAGACATTGACCGAGCAGCTTGTGGAGGACATTCGTGTCCAGGTGGAGAGCAACTACGCCAGCCGGAACAGCTATACGGTGTTGATCGACAACCTGTCGATATTGTTCAATCTGGGAGCCAGCAAGTTGCAGGTCCAGCAGTTCTGCCAGGATCTAGCCGCTCTTGCCAAGGAGCGTGACAATCTGACGGTCATCACCAAGTTGAGCAACAGCGATATCTACCAGCTGACGGACAATAATGTGGCCAAGCTGGGCCAGGTGCGCATCCAGGTGTTGCGGCTGAAGAGCGGCGTGTTCCGGGAGGTCGATGGCAAGCTGCTGATAGAGCGGGTTCTGGACGAGGGTAACTACGCCTGCGAGGAGACGCGCAAGGAGGTGCTCTACAAGGTCAACGATCGCAATGTCAAGATTTTTACGCCAGGCGAAATCGGGGTCAAGGTCTAGAATGGGGTTCGCGTCTGAATTATATTATGAATTTTTAATAAAGCCATTTTTTGTATATTCTGAGAAACGCCAGCCAGAAGGCTTTCATTTTATTCTTGTGAAATTATATATAGCGTATACTTCTTGGTTTAACAGATTCTTGGAATTTTATTGCAGGATAAAATGTAAAGCTAATTAGCATTTAAGGCAAGCTTCCAAGGGTATTATCGAGAAGTAAAATGAGTTTATTTTGTTTACCAGGAACTTAAGCTGAAAAGAAGTTAAACCATTCCGGATTTAGAGCTTTAACACGAGAAACAAAGACCAATGTTAAATTAGATATGAAATATCTTCATTGCTTGAAGTTTAAAGTATACAACGGCTCGTGTGTAACCAAGTGGTCATCCTCCCTCGATGGCCATTGCTCTGTTCAATCTAATTGCTTTTCTCTTCTTTTATCTGGCCGCATCTGTTGACGTCACTGGCGATGGCGAAATCATGATGAATTTATGTCTGGTCACGATCAATAAGGAGCCAGTATAAGCGACTCGGAGGCGGTAACCCGAGTCAGCGCCAGAAAAGTTTCGCCGCAGCTCGGATAAGTCGTAGGCCCACATAAACGCCAAATGACGCCGTCGACAATAAAAGAAGGCAATTGAATTTTACCAAACCACGCAGCAGAAAGTTGATTAACTACGCCTGGGCCGAAAAATGTGCTTGGGTTGCAGGACTTTGTTGTTGTTCGTTTTTTTTTTTGGGGTCCATTTCGGGGAAGGATTTATTTATATCTGTGTTTTTCCTGAATGTAATTGAGTTTGGCCCGGACCTGGAAAACGGCTTTCCAGTTTGTTAATTACTAGAAATACTTTATGACAGGCTTTGATGGAGATTTTCCGTCAGGAAATTTGATATTTTCTGTGGTGTGCGAGACGATGAGTTAATGTCCTGGACTTGATAAATGTTGATTTCATTTAAATGCCAGTAATGCCAGTAATTTCCAGCATCACATTCCCATACACTTGTGGCAAGTGTTTATTGTCACCGACGCCGCCCGCTCTCCTCCGCCGGGTGCCACAAATTTGTTGTTTTCACTCATTTAGCATTCGCCGCGCAAACTGTCGCCGGAGTAAGCCGGGCGTAAATCGGGAATTGCATTTAGCGGTGGCACACGAACGCCGAGATATGGCCCCCTAAACAAACCCAACAGATGACTTAATTAATTACGCAAATGCTTTTTGTTCACCCGAGCGCTAAATGTCACTTATTGAAAGTTATCGCGATGCGGTGCGACGTCGGGACATTGGAGCCAATCGCAGGATATGCTTTAAAATTCAAGATTGCCGGGGTGAACGTGAGAGACCGAGTTCGAAGAGCAGCCATCTAAGAGGAAGTTAAGGAATATGTACACTGAGGTATAAAGGTCCTTTTACGAACTTTTTAAAAAATAAATAAATATTTCAGGGTTTATATGAATTAAATAAAAACTATGAATTTAAGACTTGCTGGAGATATTTTCCCATATTTCCACAAAATATTCTTGATACTGGAGCAATTTTTCCGGGTGCAAGGATAAGGGGTGGGCGAGTGGGGCAAATCCAATTGCCGGTTTGTCCTTCACCGCATCGGCGGGAGCAACGAGCGGGAAGAGGAACTGAAAGTAATGATGGGGCAAAAAAAAAAAAAAAAAAGGAAAAAGAAGAGAAAGCCGTATTCTCGCATGAAGTACGAAAGGATGTTACATCGTGAGTGCTTAGGACACGCCCCTTTTACGAACATGTCCCCTGTTAATGACAGTGCCGCATACGAATTTTGTTGCATACTTTCAGGCCACGCCGGAAATGAGTGTTTGGGAAATACACTCACAGTTCGTTATGTGCAGCATGCTGTCAGGATCACATACATATGTATGTATGTACGTATGGATTTTTTGGGGCATCGCCATTGATGACAATAGCGAGAACGCACAAAAAAAAGGAGCAAAAATTGCGCGCAGGCCATAATTTATTCACATAGGAGCATCATAAACATAAATTCGGCTCGCCGGCCTCTGTCCTTTCATCAATGATAATAACGTCGTATTTGTGCGGTTCAGGCTAAAAAATGGGCCAGCCAGCGCGGACAATGACCAACCAAAGGAGTACACACAGACACCTACGTCATCATCCTCCTTCAGCTCCACTCTCCATAAAAAATTATCGGGGGAAAAATGCACCCTTCTTCGTTGCTGCTGAAAAAAGGGGGCATCAATATTTTTAAGGTTGCCAGCTGATATGAGAGGCCATATCTTCCGATTTTCAACGCCATTGTGTAGCGCGTTGAGTTATCGGCAGTCACTCTTTTGCCAACATCTTATTTTCGCCGCCGTCACACATGGCGTATGTGTAATATTTACTTACACCACACACACATTCGCTTTTAAAGTACAAAACAACAAGAAAGTATTGAAGCTGCTTTTAGCTGCTTTTGACAACGTGAGCTGTCTTGTCTAGGAGGATTATGGAAAGTTGTTTTAAAGGAGTTGAGCCAAAAGGATATAAATAAAATATCAAAGTGCCGGATGAAACAAACAGTCTAACTGTTAGTTCAAAAGTCAAATTGACAGAGATTAAATCTTATATTTTTGTCAGAGATTTATAAGCTTAAATTAAAGCATAATATTTAACGAAATGGAAGTTTAAGTTGGTAAGTCATGCAATTTAGCATCACAATTTTCTAATTATGCCTTCAGTTGGCAATAAAATATTTAAATAATTCAAGGATAACCTCAAAAGCAGAATTATTTTTTATTTAAATTCTCTCAAAAATTCTACAAAAAAATCCTTGAAATGTCAGCTTCAATTAAAGACAAAGATACTATTTTTCTCAACATTTTAGTTTAATTTCATTTCGTGCGGGAAAATGCAGATGACGAGAGAGGAAGAGATAGAAACGCAACGAAATGTGCTTGCAATTTTACTAATTCAATATGAACATTTGAGTCCTTTGCCAGAACAGAGAACGGAATTGTCAACTGTTTTGTGTCCTTTGTGAGCAGCACCCTCCCTCCGGTTAAAAACTTTTCTCATGGCTTCGCTCGTTGCGCTTCCTTTCGTTTTTCGCCACGGTTCCGCTTCCGGGAAAGCAATTAAAGATACATTTTCAGCCAAATGAGCGCTAACGAATTTAATAATTTCCATTCAAATGCCGCCACCGAATGGCAACCAATGCCAGCCAAGTCACTGGTGCGCAAAAATGTCCCGATTTGGCAAGGATTTGAGTTTAAATAACTGGGCGGAATGTTGGCACCGCAATATCTGCCGCTTTCATTAGGACACCTAATTTATAGGTGCAGTAATCGCATTTCACCGCGTTTCCCGCAAAAGTGGCTGCTAAACCGAAAAACATTTAAATTGATTACGTTGCGTATACGCCACATTGGCACTCTGGCTTTTCGCCACTCAAATATTGTTGGCTGACACTTTTGATACCCAGTACTTGTAGAAAAAATTGGGTATATTGGTGTAGAATGAGACAGGAATCGAGATAACTTTTAAGTATTGGCTTAAAACCTAAAAATAACAGATTTTTATCGATGAATTACTAATAATAAGCCGAAAACTTGTAGAGTTTTATTCATAAATGGTACAACACGTAGTAATTTAATTAAAAATATTTATTTATAAGAGAATATAACTCTTTATTCTGTCATAACAATAAAATATCAAAATATATATGTGGTTTTCCCGATCATTGTAATATTTTACATTCAAGACTTTACCTAGAATATTTACACCAAGTATTCTACAATCAGGACATCCTCTATATATTCTTGGTTATTTGAGCCGCGCCATCTAATGTGGGCTGTGTGCCATGATTATGCGGTTGGCTGGCTTTTTGCGTAGGGCGCGTATACTGCGCACCTTTAAGCCACGTTAAGTGCTCGCACCTACGCAGCCTGGCTGCGGGGCTCAAATTGAAAACTCAACCCAAATGGCGTGACAATCAACCCGGCCAAACAATTACCAATTTCGACATGCACAGTCAGACATGGACATTTCCGTGCCATAAAAGCGCCCGAGGATAACATAGAAAGATACAATATTGATGGCTCGTTACCAGCAAATTGTATAAAAATCCCATGCCATGCCCTCGCCATCTTTGCTTTATTTGCTGAAACACTTTTTATGGCTTGGCCGGCTGTCATAAAGATGCCTTCGACATTGGACATTGGACATTGGACACTGGCCATGACCATGGGCCAGAGATCTTCTGCGGCAAGCTAGGGGTCAGAGTCTAAAGGGGCAAGTGGCTATTGCCAATTGTCTCTTAGTAGTGATGGAAGAGCTTGTCCTTTTATCCTTTTATTACAAAGATATTTTCAAAAAATGTACGTCAAATAAAGACTGAGCTCTTGAACATTTTTCTAGTAATTTTTAGTGCAAAATCAAACGTTGAATGTATCGCCACAACCTATATTCCGGGTAATAACACCTACTTCAGATTCAAACATTTCAAATCCAGATACTCTTCATTATGTTTCGTGTATCGATGGCAACAGCACGTGGCCAGTGCGAATGCCAGTGCACAGAATGTTACTCGGAGCAACAATGGAACGTTGATTGGAATTTGCATATACTTTTCAACCAGATTAGCCGGCATTTAGAGCCGCACGCGGACGAACTGGATACTCTCTTCGGTAGCACGTAGGCAGGCAGGCACCCGTTGTTATCTTGCTCCTGTTTGCTGACCTTTGCTGTCCGGAATCCTTAAGCAGTTCTGCGAAGCGTCCATAAAACAGTCACTTGTATAATGCTTGAGTTTTTGCGTTTGATAAGCATTTGTTGGGCGGAATTCTGGCAAAATTATGTTCAGACGGATACCTTTAATTACGGTACGTTGCTGTTGTGGTGGCCACCTTCTGCTGACTGCTACTTTATGGCCGTAATTTTGCTGAAAACTTTGGGCGTTGCAGTAAATTTGGGACACAAGTACACTTGCACAATGGGCGTCGACAGCGGAGATAAACAGACAGCTAAAGCTAGATCCAGTGCACACGAAAAAAATATATGGTATTTCGTAATATTAGGTTGCTTAATACATAAAATGTTTAACCCTTAGTTGCTTCATTGCTTAAGTTTATAATCATAACCAAAAGCCGCTTTAAATCCTAACAACTTTTGACACGGCTTTGTATTTCACTTATTAAATTATTGTCATTCGAAGTTTATTTTTCCCACGGAAACCAAGTTTCTTTATTTTACACTTTCATAAAATAATAAGAATAAGGTTAAACCATTAAAAGTTTAGTAAACTCCTTAAGAAGTCAAAAATATGTTGATATTTTCCTTACAGATTGCTTTTGAGCCTAATTGATTTGGGCTTTGTTTTGAAAGGGAGTTTTTCCTAAGTGTAAGACAAACAAAAACAGTGAAAACCGCGAAATGTTACGCCCTCAAGAACCCACACACAGACACGCAAACACACATGCACACATACTCTTAAACAAACACAGACATCAAGGGACGCACTCACACAGGTGGCAAAAACATACATATATACCGCCTCAAAATGGCGCGTCGCGTGTTGTAATTTTCATGTGTCGGCAAAACGGAAACGGAACAGCAAAGCAAACACACACAACCGACTTTCTAAGCACACACACACACTCGAAAGCCGCAGTCGCACACCCACAAACATGAAAGACAAACAGTAGGAAAAGCGTGGAAAAAGGAAAACCGCAGCGAATGATAATGGAAGGCATTAAAGCAGATTAGTTGTGATGCCAAAAAAAATGGCGAAAGGGAAAAGCGGTCTGAATTAGTGGAATTCAAGGACGCGTCTCTCCTTTTTTGTATGCGTGAAAAGGCCCCAAATTGATGAAGATGTAGGTCATTCGATGTCGGCTGCAATCAGTTGGTCCTCCTCTTTGGCTAGTCCCCTCCCACAAGCCCCGTTGTTTTAGGTTTTCCAAAGCTAATTCTAATTATTTTCGTCCTTTGGGAACATCCTCGAATTTCTCGGCAGAGCTGTCGTTTAAGCCTTTTTTAGATTTTTGGCTAAGTTCATTGTAAAATTATTAAAATTAATTTTTTTTTTTTTACACTTCCAAGAATTTTAAGGATATAATTTTAAGGATTTAATATACCTATTTATTTTTATTTTTATTATTTATAAACATTTGTCAATGCTTAAATATTTTTTACATTTTTACAATCAAAAAGCTATTTCGGAAAGTTTTCTAATTTTACTGATTAATTTTTCACAATTCAGCTAAGATGCTAAAAAATGTTGGCAACACTAACTCGTATTGTTATAAACCACACACACACAATCACACTCTTACACTCACATTCACATTTAGCCACTCGAGTTAAAATTAAGAAGAAGAAAGAGAACTTGTCGCTTGGCAATTTGTTTAATGAAATCATCAAATTAAATGAAATGTGCGGCCCGAAAAGTGTAAGTGTAAGCAATTTGCTAGGGCCTTTTGTTGTTGCTTTTGCTGTTTGTGTCATGAAATATAAAACCACAGTATGACATTGCCTAAACCCCACTGAACCCCAACCACCGCCCAGCACGTGCCCACCCACTCACTGTGACAATCACACTGGCAAACCCAGAAAAATGGAGGTAGACACTGCGAAAAAAAAACTGTAGATTATTAAGACTTAAGTAAAAAACATATATATTATATGAAGCTTAAATTCTACCATTATTTTGCTTTAACTTTAATAATTATAGTATTGTGGCTATATCCCTAAAATATGCTTCACCCTTGGTGTCATTTGGTGTTAATTATAGAAGATTGTATTCCAAGTTATAAAAGCTTTAAATTATATTTTATATTAAATATGATTAAAAATAATAAATAGTACTATAAATATATTACATAAATTTATTATAATTAAATTATAAATATTTTTAAAGCTATAGTTTCTCAGTGTCCTTGAAATGTAACCAGAGTCAGAAGCATAACTTTGATAGCTCAGATGCTTGGCGCGTGTTGGCCGAATGCTTGCACGTCTCCTTGGCGGCTGCCATTTTTGGCCATGTTTTCAGCCTAAATAGCCCATCGCCCATCGACCATCGTCCTTCGTCTCCGATCCCGGCCACGATTCGCCTTGGGGCATTTCAATTACATTATTAATCACATCACTCGCAGGTCTTATTTTAAGCAGTTTGCCGCCCCCAGCTGCCAAGTAATAAATTCTCTGGCCACCGAAAAAAAAACTTTTTCAATTAACACAGAATTATGCAAATTGAGTGGCTGCCAAACTCGCAGGCATAGGAGTTGCTTAGATAGCGATAAGACAAATGGCGTTGGCATAGATTTCGGGTATTAACTTTATGGAAGGAGGCAGGATCTTTGCACTGAAAAATTGGCAAAGAATTATGACCTACCGCAACAAGCAAGTCAGTCCATTATGCTCTGTGGGGGAGGGGGAGATATTTATTGACTGAAAAATAATATGATTGATACTTAAGAAATTATGACATTGGTTTAATTACAGAAAATTCTCAGAAGCAGCTCATAGAGTACTTTATATTTATTTGGCACTTGACTAAAGTTATTGAAAACTCTTTGCTTAATTATGAAATTATTTTATGTTTATTTTATACGTTTACACTTGCTATGAGATATTTTAAAGTGATATTTTAGAACACACAAAAACTAGAATCACACTTTAGTTCTTTAAAGACTGCTAATGCTCTTTTACCTGTAGTTGGTCGCACATTAGGGCAACACCTTTGGGGAGCAATAAATTTGCGAAAATACACGAAGTACACTGGATACACCTCGTTCTCATGCAGCAGATGTTCATCTGTGAAGGGAGAGAATGAAAGGAAAAATAAATGGAAAGTTGCACAGAAAAAAATTAAGCTTGAAATTATATAGAATTTTTATTATGAATGCATGCCATTAAAAAGTTATTAAATATTTAATCTCTAGAGATTATCAAAGAACTCATTATTATTACATTATAAATTTATCTTCATTAAAAACATATTTATCTCCCGTGTAGCGACAGCTTCTCAACATTCCTGCTGCATTCGAGCATATAGGCGTTGAGAGGAGCCAACTGTGCGACATTCATCACGGCGAGTTTCGCGCTCGCATTGTCCTGACCGAGAATGAGGTTGTGGCTTTTTGTTGAAGGAGCAGCCACGAAGGAGGGGGGCGTGGCACTGTCTCGTTACGCTTACTTAGCCGCTTAATTTATGCATTGTGCAGAGCGCAAATGATGCATTGTTTGCCATTGCAATGTGTCTTCTGTATGCGAAGGGAAGAACTTCACCACCGAAGCGGGGGCCAAACTTTGACTCTGAGACCCAGTCAAGGGGAATCAGCCACACTAACCAATTAGTAACGTAAAGGAATGTCATTATATTATTATATTATTCCTTTATCAATACTTATTTTTCTTAATTGAATTTATTAAATTTAATTAAGGCATTTATACTATATTTCGTATATTTAAATGTATATTTTATTAATGAAATTGTGAATGTATTAAGTGGCTCTTGAACACTTTATTAAATAGTTACAGACTCGTAGAACGATTAATATAATTCCTGAAACCTTATGGTGTGAAATGTACAGAGCAACCACATGCAACCTTCGCCGGCACTAAATTGCGCAAAGTTGCCTCCTGAAGATGGTGCAACTAAAGTTGCAGTCGCGCTTTTCCCCTTGGGGCCGTGCACAGAGAGTCGCAATTAAGTTAGTGGCTTTTTTCTTGCCACCTGCAGCAACAGCTTACTAAATGTGCATTGCAGCGGTTAAAACACACTTGGCTTAAAGGCGCTGCAGGGGTTTTGCTTTGGCTTCAGTTAGGGCACTCGGTTCTTAATTAAATAGGAAATTGAGTTTGATATTAAAGGAAGTTGCAAGATTCAAGGGTTTAAAGTGCAAGAGAAAGTAATATTATAATTAAACGAAAGGTTTGAGTTTGGAATATACCTTTAAATTTATTTTAAATCGATATTATCCTAAAAAGGTTTAAAGGATTACGTAACCGTCTTAGAATGTAATTAGATGCAAACATTTCCCAGTCTGTCCTAAAAATACCCATTCCTGCAAGTTTTCTTGGCAGGATTGCAAATAAGTCTTGATCCGTCTGACCGGAAATAGCCAGTCTAGGCGACATCGGTCATTCCATTGATTCGTCTGCCTTTCCTAGAAAGGCAGCTATCAAATGGCAATTATCTGCTCGGAAAGTTATGCTCTGCTGTTTGCATTTAATGTACCGGCTGGCCCAGACTGACAGAGACTCATTTCATTTATTTTGCGCATAAATCAAGCGGGAATTGCGTTAAAATGTTGCTTCAATTGATTTACTGTTGACTTACTGCTGTTTTCATTTCATTTCATTTCGATACGTTTCGGCTGCCTGTGGAAAAAATTTGTATATATTTTTAACGTTCCCTTTGCCTTGCCTTAAGGCGTTTTTCATTTATTTCTCTCTGGCTGCCTTCGGTAAATATTACATAATGATAAGCGAAACAAAAAGTGTGCCATGCTTCGAGGAGCACTCAGTTTTTTGCTTCGGGCCAGAGTTGCTTTGGTTCTTTTCCTTGAGGTAACTTTTTTAATGTAATTTAAAATAAATGAAATATATTTCTTAATAACATAGTTTTTAACATTATTGGTAAATAATTTGGAATAATTTGTTCTCTCTTATATTTAAAAATTTACTTACATTTCCAACCTTGTAAAGGTGTAGTTTCTAACAAACAAGGAAATATAATCAAAAGCAAAAAGGCTTTATAAATTAAATTAAATTGAATAGAGATTCCCTTTCCCCTAAATAATGATATTTTTTCTTAAACACCTGCCAACACTGGTCCTGTCCCGCCTCCTGTGTTTGTTTAGCATTGATTTATGCATCGAGTGTTTTAAATGTGGGCGTGCTATTTATGTTCCTTGACCGATGTTCTTTCGTCTGCCGGCGTTTTTGTGCCGCTTGCACTTGATTTGTGGCTTGTCCTGGAACGCAGACAACGACTCGGGCCGAGGAGTCATAGCCAGGACTCTGGACTTGGACGGGGCGTGTCCTGGCGAAAGGTCACTTGATGTATGGGAACCTTGGCTCCTTGGCGCGCAGCTAGTTTGCATATTCGGCTGCTGCTGTGTCAGCAGTGGAAATCACTTCAAATATTATGGCTCCTTGTCTGCCAAAAGCCAAGAGCCAAGAGCCAGAGCCAGCTGGATTTGTGTCCGAAAAGTAAAGTTCGTGACAAATTTGATGAGACTTTGCAGCTCATTTGTACGCCATGTCAGCCGCTTTGTTTGCCTTCTGCTGCATTGCATTTGGCCGCTGATTTTCTCATCAACATAACAAATGAGCAAGTTCTTCCTCTGCATTTTGGAATCTGTTGTCAAAGTCGTTTAAGGACAATTGCCGAATCTCAGTCTAAATAAAAGAGAATCACTCTGATTAAACTTGAATTTAACCCTCTTAACACACAGGTGGAAATGTGTTTTAAAATGTCACAATTGAATTCAGAAAGATGTATTCCCCTAAAAATATATAAATCTACAGTCAAAAGTCATACTTAATTAATTTCCTAATAATAAAACAGCTTTAAAGAGGTTTATATGTCCTTCAGAAATTGGTAATAGCTAAGCGAACTTAATCCGTAGCTATTAATATTTATACATAAATATCAGTCATATTTATATGTTGCCTAATTAATAGGAATTATTACATTGCGATGTCAATTAGGAAATACAAAACCACAATACAGCAAGCTTGACTAATTAACAATAATGTAACGTGGCAAACAAGGCCACATCTTGAGTGTAAATATTTTACCAGAAATATTTCTATTCAATATAATCTTATTTCATATTAAATATAGCAATATCCTTAGGACAAACATTTAATTCTTAGCAGCTAAGCGGAAGCTTCAGTGGGTTAACCGAAGAAAACCAAATGGCATCAATGTGTCAGTAAACCATTTCAATTAGTCTCAATGCAAATGTGGAGCAGGCCACATGTGGAGTGCGACTGGCCGGGAATCAGCAATTTAATGTCGGTTAAAGCCGCAGACATTGGCATCAACATCAAGCAGCTGGGGGCCTGAAACCGAATCCTAGTCGAGTCCTGGAGTCCGCAGCTAGGAGCCAGGAGCCCCTGTAACGAGTGCCATGTGTACGCGTGTTGCTTCAGCAGACCGTAAGGTACGTGCCAGACGCTCCGACGATTTCCCCCGAACTTTGCCCATCCACAGGAACCCCCTTGGAGCGACGGACATGTGCCGCCACCCCCTTGTACTTACATGGGCGGCATGCCGACAGCTGCGAATCGGTCGCCCGATTTCTTTGTGTGATTTGTTGGCCAACGGATGTTGGCAACATGTCCCACGAAAGGCAGACACGGCTCTTCGCTTCCGAAATAGTTGGATTGGCCGTTTGCCATTTGCCATTTAATTCGCAATCGCTGGAATATCCACGTAATTGAATACATTTCGCCGTCAGTTGGTGGAATTTTAAGCATTCGCCAACCAAGTTGTGGCTGAAATGGAAACATTAGAAGAAAATTCCTCATTATGAGAAAGGCAATTTATTCATACTCGGTTTTCGATGCGACGTGACTGGAAAACATCAGCATCGAAAGGGATCGAAGAGTTCGCACTTGTAAAAACATTCAACACTTGAATTACAGCATTCATGAGATGGCTAACTCTGAAGAAAGATACTGCCAGTAAAAGATTTGAGATTTTATTTGCTTACAGATTTTATTTGGTGATTTTTACAAGAATTTTTAAAGAGATTGAATACTCAACTACTGGAACCCTTTAAAAAGGTTCATTAAAATAAACCCTTTTGGATTTAAAAGTATAAATTTTTAATTGAAAAACTTCCGCTTACATTTCAACCAATTACATTTTAAATTAAGGAAACCTTAACCATGTTTAAATTAGGCAAATGTTGTACACTTTATTTTTCAACTTGCAAACTTGTGGTCTGACTTTACAAAAGTTTTGCATATTTTCTTCTCATATCGTGTTAGCGAAATATTCAGATTAGTCGGATGTTGTGATACAGAAATTGTTTGAAACAAATGCTGTAATATATTCGAACAAAAAATACATGTTGTGCCCGGCAGCAGTTAAAGTATCAAAGAACCTAAACATTGAAGTTGTTTTCTAAAATCCAGGACTTTCTCTCTGAAGCTGGCATGCTTTTAATTCCACTTAATTCTGTTATTTAATGGAATAAATATTGTGTGCCTGGTGGACAAGGAAATGCTTTAGCCTCTACATTTTTTTTCCAGAAGCCTTTTGGAGTTTGTGGAAATTTTGTGCTTTAATTGCGAGTTTCGTTTACTTCTGAAAATTTGCATTTATTTATTATTTTAAGCAACAATCTCACAATATTAAAATTCCTTAAATGGCAATCAAAGTAAAGAGATTCCGAATATATTTTCCTAGAAACCCAAAATAAACTTAAACTCTTTATTGACTATTGAATTTATGTTATAGCGATTTTTGCAAATATTTCTGTAAATAAGTCTTGCGTTAACTGAAATTTAATCCCATTTTTGTTATTAAATAACAATGACATTTGCTTTGTGCTGTCGAGCATTCCTTTTAAATTTTCAGCAGTTAATAAGGCTTAAAGTTAAATAACTAGTTTATTTTAAGATAGTTATTAATAATGATTAAAGGGGAGGGCAAAAAATATTCTCCTTTGTCTGTTTGGCATTTTAATTGCAAATAAATGTGACTAATATTTACTTTGTAGCAAATCAAGTGCAACTAATACTCTTCAACTTTTTAATAAGATTATTTTCTCTTCGATACGTTGCACTTTAAGATATTTTTGCTCAGAAAGAAACTAAAATTAATTTTTATTTTGGTTTTATTGTATCATTCAATATTTATTTTTAATTTAATTAGTACAACATGTCAGCTTTATAATTGGTTTATTAAAATTTTTACATTTCCTTTATTTTTTTTTAGTTTTCCACAAATTAAGCTAAGGGCGGTTAAACTTTCGATTAATAGTTGTATTTAATTCCAAACCAATCCCCAAAGGACGCAACTCATTCGCTAATTAGGAATCCTGGAAATTAATAGAACTCTGCAGCCTGTAAAACCATTTAAAACACAACTGACAGGATAATTATTGGTCGACGGAGATAATTAAAATAATAAATTGAATAAGTGAATTATTTAAACA
Source organism: Drosophila watanabei (assembly GCA_008042575.1). Lineage (NCBI taxonomy): Eukaryota > Metazoa > Arthropoda > Insecta > Diptera > Drosophilidae > Drosophila > Drosophila watanabei. Next base: position 118,367 of record VNJS01017705.1, on the reverse strand, counting down.
CAACAAGAGTAATTCGAGTTTTTTCTGTTGGGTATTGCTGCATCTAAATTTAAGTGAAAATTACATCAGTTTAAATAGTCAACAAATTGAAAAGGTGTCAATTCCATTGAAAATGCATTCAGTTAATGACAAAAAAGTGTCAGTGGAAAATTAATATAAACAATGCCAAGTCCTTGTCAATTGTAAAATGTTTTACTTACTCACCGTCCAAGGACTCTGCATCTCGATTCGGGATGCCAGTGCTAATTAATAAACTTTACTCTCTCCCGGAATTGGGAGCAGCGGAGCACTTGAAACTGTTGAAAGTTTGCCATTAAGCTGGCGTTCCCCTGCACGAGTGGACCCAATTAATGGGATCTATGTAAATTGGCTTAATTTCAATTGACCAGCTCGCTTCCATGGTAGTTTCAGCTCCACTGACGTCAACCACTGCAGGAGCAGCTAGGAGCCGCGTCTGAGGAAACGCGCCCAGGACACTGAAGGCTTTAAATCCCAAACAAATTATCGCAGACACGTTTCGGTATGCAAACAAGATGCCAAGAGGACGCACTCATACACATCTGCTGGCAGGACGATTAAAGTCTGATTCTGATACTGGTGAACTTTCAAGTGAATCCTGTAGCCCTAAGTGCCGCTTTAAGGACAATTACCCCGGGAATTCGTCGAGGAACCCAATGGCGAAGCCAAACAAAATATAAAACACTCAAAGAAATGCATAAATCTTTAATATCCTAATATTTTTAAGGGACTTTTTTAAAGCAAAGCATATTTTTCTACTTAATAAATTTTTCCTTTAAAATCTTGATAAATTCCTTGGAATTTTCTTTAATTTTAATGAGTAGTTAGGAACTTGATACATCAGTTTCTTCAAGTGCAAACCACTCTTAGGAAAGCTGTTGAATCCACAGCAGCAGATCCGGAGGCGGGACTTGGATGGGTTCATGCCCAACGCGCCATGTCCATGGTCAAGGCTGCGCGGTTTATTGTTTTGGCTACTGCAATTGAGCGGAATATTCCGAGTTATTTTTGGCTCTCGACTTGTGGCGCAGCTAATCTCGAGTTGTCTGCTTTCGGGGATTGCGATTCTTGTTTTGTTGGCCTTCACCAAGAAAAAAAAAAAAAACAAACAAACAAACAAATACGAGAAAAGCAGCCGAGAAAAGGATGGCGCTGCAAGTACTTCGAGTACATCGAGGCCATAAAGCAAACACTTTTAGTTTGTTGAACTGTGACCGGAGGTCGGGTCCTCAAAATTCGTTGTCAAAACTGCCAGTGCCAGCTGTTGGATGCTGCCAGGACTTTAAAATGCCTCTCCATCCGCTGTCTCGTCCGTTTGCCATTTTAATTTGGACCATTGTTCTGCGGCAAAGGGACAGCTGCTGGGATACATAATAGTACTTTGCCACAATTAATATTTAATTAAAATTTTTGGCATTTAAAGTAAAAATCGGTTATGAACCACAAAAATCCAACTGAGCCGCTGTGCACACAAGCACACATCAACAGTAACCAGAAAATAATATTTATTCGTCAAGAGCAAGAGTCAGAGTCAGAGCAAGAGCTCGGGCTAGAGTTGACCTCAGGACACACAATGGCAACAAAAGAATCAATTGGGTTCATCGAAACAGCCCGTCCCCGGATTGTGGGGCCATCGCACAATAAATAAACACATAAGTCGCCCATGAAGAGTGGTGTCCTTCGGAGCGTGTGTTTACACAACTTTAATTGGAGGTCCCCGAAACAAGGATGCTCCAGTTGTGCTGTGTCCTGCCATAGTTGCTCTCTCAACCGCATTTTTCTGTAAATTTTTAATGGAACGTCAGCTAGTCTAATTTCCTGGCATATGTAACGGCAGAGGCAAAAGTTTTAAGCAATATAGAAGAGGGGGTTACACTGGGAAATAAATAATAACAAATTATATATTTGCTTCTTTGTAAGCTTATTTTACAAAAAAATACTTTAGGAAGCACTCTCGTCTTGTTAATTAAGTGAATATTGTTCTTTATTTTAATTGTTGGTAACCGTTAGCCACTGTTTTTACTTTAGTAACAAATAATTACCCCTTTTTTCGCAGTGCCTTCGTGTTTGTGATCCTGGGTTGAACTCCGTGATGGGTTCAAAGCAAGCTGGCTCGGCTTTTGTCCGGCTCTTTGCTGGCTCGTTAGGTGCAGACAAGGACCCGCAGAGAATGACCAGGCGGCATGCATGTGAGGGCTTTAAAGTTTCCACATGGACATGGATATGGCCACTATGCGTCCAAGTGTCCGAGTTATTTGTTGTTGTTTCTATGCCAAAAAAAAAAAATGAATTCGCCGCTTTGAAAAGTGAAAGTTTGTCGCTCATAAAGTGGAAGAGTAATCTGAAATGTCTGTGCGTAATGACCGGGACAATATGCGAACATTTTGGATACTGGACACAGGATCTATTAAAGGGAAAAAATCCGAAAAAAATCCCCCTGCTTGCAGCTTCCAGCTACCATCTTCCATCTTCATCTCCGTCAGGGAGCTTTGTGCTAGCTGAGTTGGCCGTTAAACTGGTTGTCTAGACCGTAAGTAAATTTATGGCTCTGATTAATATCTTTATTGTGTCAGATTATGATTGACTAGGCGGCAGGCCGCACGATTTATTGATGGCGGCCATCCTGTGCTCCAATATCTTGAGCCACTTACAAAAGAATCTGCATCGGAGGCGATGATGAATGCTCCCGGAGGAGGGCGTTACCAAGTCGCTCTTTTGTTGGCAATTCCCGGCAACGGGGCGTATGGAATTACACGGGCCGTGGCTAAGCGCCGTTCAATGGGTAAATATGCATTTGATATATGAGCCCCTAGCCACCACCAACCTTAATCTCTCCCTGAAACCCACACACACACTCTCGCGCTATAATGTCAGGTGAAGAGGCGACAATTTAGCCCTGAATTTTTCAGAACTTGACTCCCGTGACTCGCCTGCCACTTGAATTTATTTCCCAGCTCTCAAATAGCCATTAATAATTCCGTTCGGCCATAAAGTGAGACGAGGCGGCAGCAGCCATAACTTGTAAAGTTTGTCCCAGTTTGGAGTTGATTTATTTTGCGCTACTAATCCCGCTCTTCCCCATATTCACTCCACGTGGCAATTCGCCACAGGATTAGCCCATTCTTGCAACTCCTGGCACATTCGTTTCAATACAGGACACGGACTTCCTTTACCGTAAAGCCGCCTTGGATAATGGACCTCTGGCACTCCGGCCAGGTGCAGACTGAAATGGCCTGGCTGGCAGGTGCAAATGCAGCAAAAGGAATTGATTTACACTTCAAGAAAAGAGGGTTCTGTATGAAAATATGGGTATAATAAATATATTTTCATTGTAAAATAGGATCCTAGCATAAGATGACTCTATAAATCTTTTTGGTAAGCTGTAAGCTGAAACTTTATTCCATTTTACAGCCTCAGATCTTAATATAGAATTGAGCTTTAAAAATATAATTTTGTTTAACAATTTCATTCCTTTTTCTAAATTTTTTCTAACAACCAATAATCCAGTTTAGACCCATTTTCTGTTAGTGCAACAGGCAATAGAATGCCTGCCAATCGCCAGGGCAAAAGTCGCAAAAGCAAGAACCGATGTCTGGAAAATGAACTCTTCCTGGGAAAACTCAGAGGCAGAAGCCTGTGTCTTCCTTTTTCGATATTACCTTTTTCAATTCTCCTTCTCAATTCCCCCTCAAAATTTCCCCTCTCTCCACAGAATGCAGATGAAGGTGATTGTTCTTGGCGTGCATTGTGCGAAAATAAAAAAAGCTGAAAGGATTTTGCTGTAATGTCGGCAACATTCTTTATTTATTCACATTATTTACTGGTGGCTCAACACTTAACACTTAATTTATGACGGCGATGCGGTTGCCATCGCAAACTCTGGGGGCGTGGCATTTCGTCAGGACGAAGACGTGGACACTTTGTTGCCTCATTAGCCCGGCTTTATGCTCCGCATAAATCGTCTGGACTTGGCTATGTTTTTATGGCCAAAATTTGCATGCAAATCGCACGGCATTCCTGGGCTTTTTTACAGATCAAAAGATCAGCTTTATTGCGCTAACTAAACAACGTCTAACTAAGCGAAGCCCATCATTGGGATTTCGGCGAGCCATAGGCCATTCCCTCGCCGGCAGAGTCTTCGGTTTTCTGTCTCCTCTTGCGCCACGGGAACTTGCGGGAACTGCGACCCGCCACGGAGCCAGACTGATTGGTCTCCGGATCCGGCAGACTGTGGCTGCCGCAAAATGTTGCCGGAATCGTTGTTCCTGTAGCCTCGTCCCTTCGACTTATGACCCTGGATAGCTTGAGACGAGTGGCTGGCGGGCCGAGCTCCAAGGGGTCAGCAATCTGCGGGGAAGGTGTTACCAGAAGGGCCCCACTTTTGGTGGCTAGAAGAGCCCGCTTGGCTCTGCCGGAGGCATAGTGCCTGTCCATCACCTCGGCCTCCAGCAGGGAGTTGGCATCGCCCACCGAGGACAACTGTGAGACCTGGGCCTGCAGCATGCGGTGGGGCACTGCTGTTCCAGGACCCGGGCTAAAGAACTCCTGTTTCCGGAGTCGCCGGCCACCGCCCACCCCATTGCCAGCTCCCAGCCCAGTGCTGTTGATCGTTGTCGTCGTGGTGGTGGTGCGTATGCTGTCCTGCAGGGACAACTGGTGGCTGGCATCCCGGCAGCGGAACTGCACCACGCGATAGGATCCGTAGGGCTCCAAAGCATTGTTGTTTACACTGCAGCTGGCCGGCTGGAGGCGCATCGAACCGTTCTGCCGGAGCAAAGCACTGTAGTTGTGCTGGTGGTGCTGGCTCTGCTGGTGGTGGTGGTTCCTGGCCAGACCAAACTGCCTAGTTAAGGTGATCTGTGGGTTGGATTGGGTTGAGAAAGGTTTAGGGATTATAGGAGAACTAAATATTCATGATATTGCTAGAGCTTAATTATTATATTTTTAATTCAATCCAGGCTTACCTTGAATGCCTCACGGAACTTGTGGCTCATGATGTTGTACAGCAGCGGGTTGATGCATGTGGAGAGGAAGTAGAGCACACCGGAGGTGTAGTCCAGTATCCGGAAGTAATCGTTGAAGGCATCCCGGCTGATGCCTATATTAATCAGCGACAGGCCATAGACGGCCATCAGGCGCTGGGCATGGAAGGGAGCCCAGCAGAGGAAGAAGGCGACGGCTACAGCTACTGCAAATAGGGGCAAGGATAAGGGACGCATTAAGTACGCTGGAAAAAAAAAGCGTTACTAGGTGGGTTTTAAAACTAGTAAAGGACCCTCTTTGTAAGTAAGTTTTTGGGTTTCTTAGGCAACACTCCAGGTTCTTGCTAAAAGACCATCGGTTTCAATTCGTTTTCAAAACAAATTGATTAACGGGTTTCAGCAGAACTTATACTTTTGTTCGCTGCTTTTCTATTCTTCTATATTTCTATGTATCTTTTTATTTTGTGATAAATGGCCTTAAGTTGAATCTAAGTTGAATCTGCGCCATCGTTTTCAATTTTGTTCAGCAGAATAAGTGGCACACTATAGCTTTAGGCTGTGCTTTTCCTAGAATGCCAACCTCAAATTGCAGGTCGTAAACTAACCTATAATGAAGAATATTCCTTTGAATTTTCTCAAGTTTTATATTTGTACACTTGGGAAAAGGTTATTATTTAACTTTAATAAATTTCTATTAAGCTTTGGTACCAAGGAAAACTGATTAATTGGAGTTTAATTTAAGTTTATGTATTAAATATTAAAATATATAATAATACTAATAAAAGAAAACTATGCGTTATGTATTAAATATTAAAATATATAATAATACTAATAAAAGAAAACTATGCGTTACAATTTTCTTAGAAAATAAAAAATAAAATATTAGAACATATAGCTGCTTAATTTTTTCGAAAACTCTTACAAGTTGTACCTTAAATATTACATTTTTTATATATTTTCTTTAATAAAAAAACATTTAATATACGGTTTTTAATAAAAAACTAAATCAAATAAAAATCCAAAGTACAGTTTGGTGTTTACAGGCTTTTTTTAAAAGTGAAATGTACTAATTTTTTCTCCCCGTGTATTTAATAGAAACTTCCTACGCATCGTCTTGCCAATTATTGGAGTGCCAGCCGCACTCCACCCTTGCCCCTTGCGGCAAGAGACTTGCCAGCCCTTAGAGCCCTTGATTACTTTGAGGTGTCAGGTGGCTTCACCTCTGCCGCCTTTGCCGGGTGGCCATTTAAGGGCTCTCCGCACTCCATTTGGATTTGATGCTTGCGAAAAATTAACGACACCGCGCAGGGGATAAAAAAAAGAGGGAAAACCTACATGCATGACGCAAGTGCAAATGGAAATTACGAGGGAAATTACTGGCGGGAGAAGGGGAGAAGCGAATGACGAATCTCGTGTTTGATGTCGCCAACGCAAACACGCTGACAGTAATTTTCAATTTAAGACTTTCGGTGGAAAAGTTTTGACAGACGGAGGACGGAGGCGGTAACTTGGCTTGCTGTCTTTAATCAATCAAGCCGCCAACACAACGCAACTCACCTACCCAACATTCTGATGACGCGGCCCTGGGCATTGAGCCCGCGGTTGGCATCGTATGTCCTCCTTGGCAGCGATTGGAGCAGCCTGCTCCTCTTCAGCTTCACGCCGATCAGGACGTAGAGCACGCAGATAGCTGTCATCGGTCCGCCGAAGAATATGAATCCGGAGACGGCGAACACGTGGGCATAAAAGTCGTTCTCCATCTGCGGGCGATAAGGAACAATAAAGAAGGATATATTAAGTGACGAGTGTTCTCCATTGGTCCACCCACCGTGCAGGAGTATCCGCCGTTTTGATAGACCACCGAGAATTGCACGGCCTGGGGCAGGGCCAGCAGGAAGGCCGCCAGCCAAATGGCAAATATAAATTTAATGGCCCGCGACAATTTTGACATGGTGTGCTGCCTATAAATGACAGAAAGATTACGCTACATTATATGTTAAATATTAAGGGGGATTTTATGTAAATGCTTCCGCTTTAATGTGGGTGGATGTGACATGGCAAAAAGTACAGCGAAGGCGGTTAAAACACGCCACAAGTTAGACCATTGCATCAGCCATTTTAAGGAAACACATTCATCATAAATATTTAATGCCAAAAGGTAAAAATAAACACAAAACAAAGGGAAAAAGGAAGTTGTAAATTGACCTTAAAAAATAATGTAATTTCAGAAATAGATTTCAGTCAGAAATATAAATTTGTAAAAACTCAAAACACAAATGTTTTAATTTTTTTAATATGTATATTGTTGTCCTATTTAATTAATGTAGCCTTAAATATGAACAAATAACCATAAGAATATAATATAAAAGGCAGATAAATTTTATTAAAATATAAATATATATTTTTTAACTACAAATATTCCCACACCCTTTGGTAAATGTCATAAGATTCTTATTTAATGTTCATATAAATCACATTTAAAACTTTTAAAAAGAATATAATACACAAAACTTTCCTACAAAAGTGTATTTTAAATGTTGCCACATTGTGCCTGGATTTTCCTCCTTTTTTGTAGTTAAATTTTCAAAGAACTAAAAGAGTCACATTCAAATGGTTTAAGTTTCAGACTAATTTCGTTTATATGCCCAACTTTTGGGCTTCATCAAAGTTGCCTAAAATAAACATTCTAGGAACTTAAAAGATATTTCAACATTTATATTTAAACCCGAAAAATTCGTGGAAAGTCAAACTTTGTGCCTTAACTTAACAATTAGGTTAGGAATGCCTTATTTAAGGCAACCCATCCTTTTATGTCTGGTTATTCCTAAGGACATTCTCCCAGTGATTATATTCATTTATTCTGTAAATTGTGTTTATATGTGGAATATGCATAGAGTAGGAAACGCAAATGGTACTTAAAAAAGGAAAACAGAATGTTGTTTTTACATACAAACGGCATTTGTTTTTTCAAGAGTCTAAGCGACAAACGGAAATTTAAAACGATTTTGCGTGGAACGCAACACTCGAGAATCTTGAATGGTATTCCGACATATTTGCTTAAGGAAGAATTTGTATTTATAGACTACAAAACGAACAAGTAGAATAAATAATGTAAACAATGCAGGAGAGGACTTGTCCATGGGTCAGTAGTTATTTATCTGTGATATTAAAGAGTGAAAACAGAACTAAAATGTCACGTAGAATATATACAAAAAATTCACTCTAATAACTATTTTATTGATTGAATTTATTGCCAAAACTTGGCAAGTCAATTTCATAGTTCATAATGAATTTAGCTGACTATTAATTAGTGTCAATAAATAACAGGAATTTGGGTTTGTTGTTTGGTTATCTAAAATAGACAAATACTTTTGTTGCCACGACTGACTTTGGTTATCATTCCACAACACTGACACTGTTTAATTATGAATAATTATTGGGCCTATCATTTTGTGTTCTATCTAGGTTGAATCAGATCAGGTTTTATTTATCTATTTATTGTCTGCCCTAAATTATCAAAATTCCCTTTGCTAATGAAGCTGACAGCATAAATATTTCATATTTATTGTTCATTATCACAAAAAAAATACACAAATTAAGTTAAAAATGATTTTCTATGACAAACTCACCGGAATGGATGACAGATGGCTATGTAACGCTCCACAGTGAAGGCTGTGATGGTAAGGACTGTTGCATTGGCGGCCATTTCCGACAGGACACTGCCCATGATGCACATGGCGTCCGTAAAGGGATACATGTCCGGATACCAAAGATTGTACAGCTCCTGCGGAATGCCTGCGCAATATTCGACACGTTACGCATACGTCCCGTTGCCCCCCTGACTTTAAACTTACCTGAGACCAAGAGTATCAGATCCGATACTGCCAGATTGAACAGATAGAAGTTGGTGGCCGTGTGCATAAAGTTATTTCGCGAAATCACAATGCAGGTTATCAGATTCCCCAGGACACCGGCGACAAAGATGAGGGCATAGCAGACGGTAAAGGCTGTACGCAGGGTCAGGGACTCGTCGCCCGGGGAATCCGCGGCCATTGTGCTGGCATTCGTGCCATTCGCCGAGCCCAGTAGATTTGAGAGATTCTCGGTCGTTATGTTCAGCAGATGGGCGACATGTGTTAGGAATTTGTCATTCTTCAGCAGCAGCAGCTCGGGGCTCTCGCTCTCGGCGGGACTCGGCAGGGATTCGGTGGCGGTAGCGGTGGCGATTCCCTGATTGAGACGGGGCGACACATGGGCCATGAATGATTGATTGAGGCCATCATCGTTGCTGTCGTTGGCGTTGGCGATGGCGATGGCGACGCCCTGCAACATACTAGCTGCCTTCGATTAATTGCGGAGTCCCACACGGGCCCCTCCCCAGAAAAGGAATCGGTGGCCTACCAGAACCACTACTCCTTCTACTCCTTCTCTCCTATCAATGCGTTATTAATACTGTCTGGCGTATCCTTCGCGGCTGCGGTGCCACATGGCCGATAAGCAGTCGACGACAGGCCCAAAAATTGCGCACTCGCCTGTGAAGCAAACAACATTGAAAGTCATTAGACTAAGGGGATGAATTTAAATTGAATCCCCAGCCCAACAGGCTGGCATAAACATTGCTAAGGGACGGCATCAGGTGGCCAGGCGGGTCTTTCGACCAGGAAACTGCGTTTTATTCCCGAAAAAAGAGACAATAAAGCACTTGACTACATCCACTTGTCGCATGCCTCTTGGCTCTATTAGGGACAAGCATCTGGTGATTTGCTACGAGAAAATATTTCTATTACACATTAAAAGGACAATAAAAGATTCTTACTTTTAGTCAAATCTAAATGGTTGTTTATTATTTTAGGTAAGCCAAAAATGTGGTGTTTGTATTTGGGTTTGTTTGAAGAACTGCCAAGTGCAGAAGTACAATTAATAATAATAATTAATAATAATAATATTTAATATGTCTAAATTAATTATAGCTTTCTTATGAAGAGAAATATATTTTTACTAAAGAACGAATTGCAAACTTAATTTTTTTTTTTTTCAATTTAAAGCCTTCAAATAAACTTGTAAGTGATAATTACAGGTTCTTCCAACCTCATTTTATATATTTATTATACAAGTTATTACCAAAATTTTCTCTCTGTGCTCCACTTGTCACTTGGCTCTATTAAATGTAAACATCTTGGGCTTTGGCAATACAGATTGTTTGCAATCAATACAAATATAGTTGCGGAAGGAAAGTTTTTCTATTTGCTCGGTCTTAGCCAGGATGATGAGTGAACTCGAACCTGATTGCATGTGTGTGTGGGAAACTTTTTGGGTTTGGCAAAAAGGGAAAACTTTTACCCAGCCGACTTGAGGGCCATTAAGAGGTTGGCCCACTAGGGAACCCGGAACATGCGGGACTTTAAAGATGCCTGGGAAATGTGTAGCATGTAGCTTGGGCTAATATTTCACTCGTTATGCAGCCGACACGTTTTGCCTGCTGCCAAAAGCCAAATTTTTTGGGTTGTCGTGTTAATGCCAAGTTGGATTATTGGCTTGTAGCCAGATTTCGGGGTGATGCGTCTAATTAATTATGTTTCCTGTTCGTTAAGCGATCTTCCTGCCGAAACACGTAACTTGGCAAGAAGCGTTTAAAAAAGAGAAAAGCCCTGGAAAGTATGCTACACATGTGTAAAAACCACATTCCTTCGAGACAACTCCTGGGCCTCCTGATGACACCGTCTTGACGCAAACTAATTGGAAAAATAATTGAATTGCCCGCTCAGGTGTGAAAGTTGATTTATATATGATTGGTCACAATACGGGAGGAGTTCTGTCCAGAGGCTGGAGAACTTGGAATCCCAGATCGCAATTATACAATCCAATCAGTCAGAACGACCATTTTAGGGTTGGCAATTTAGTTCTATATTCATTCGGAAAAGCTGGAAAAGTTCCAACCGCAATCTAAATGCAGGTGTCCAGGTGATACAGCGATAACAATGGTGTGCTTTAACATTTTTTTTAATTAAAATTTGCGGTTGCCAAAAGGTAAGCAATTTAGAAAAAGTCACAGTCTCGACAGTTTTAAAATTCTGGGAATTGAAAAAAAATACTGTCCTGAGTAAATTTTCAGTCTACGCAGCTCTCATATTCGTCTTGAATGTTGATTCTTACCAAGACTAGATTAAATAACAAAAGCCAGGCTGCTTTTTTTATTTACTTTTGTTCGCCGTATTGTGTCTCGTATCCTTATTCGTGTCTGAGTGTCACACAAGGTGTGCAACTCCTTTTCACCTTTTCACTTTCTTTTATTGTCACGGGACGTGTGAGGACTTCCGCGATGGGTTGTTTTTTTTTTTTTAACCCGTTAGCCTTTGTTAAACCGGAATCACTGAACGGAAAATTAGTTTTGCACTTTGTTGGACATTCCATGGGACATATTTAATCTGTTGCAACTCTCTGGGGATTTTCGAGATTTTATTTCATGATTTGAATTAAATTTTTTTAAATGGTTGCTTTTTAATTTAATTTTAAATATATTTTTATAGTAGCTCTTGTTTGGGAATAATAATTTTAAAGGGTTTAAACTTGTTAATCACTGCCTAAGTTAACCATCTAGGATGGTTTTTGTTAAAATGTAATTCTATAGTAGATTTCAGCTTTTTTTATTGGTTTTAAGCTTAATTTAAAAACTGTGTTTAACTAGAAACTAAATTTAAAATTTTGTATATATATTTTTGAATTTATTTTCTACCACTTTAACGGACTTTCTGTTTGAAATCCTTTTGGCCACGGATTTATTCAGGCTCGCACGCGTCCGGAGTGTAGCGAAGTCGGTGACAGACTGAGTTGCCTTGCGGCAATCGAGGCAGACATTGGTTGGCTCCTGTTAACTGTTAACTGAATGTTAGCCAGCAGCAGCTCTTGGCCTTTTCGCTCTCCCTGTTGTCGCGCCTCTCTCTAGCTCTCGTCCTTCCCTGTGGTGGAGTGTATGTGTAAGGCAAGCATTTGGGCTTAATTTCATTCATAAATTCATGCACTTCACCTTGACTGTGGTGGCGTAGCCTAGCGTCTCGGTAAGTTATGTCTTACTCGGCGGATGAGTAATGCCGCTGGCAGCTGGTTAAAGAGCGTGGCCGTAAATGGCAGTCGATCCAATTGAACGGCAGCTAATTGAAATTGCAAATAGCCCAAAGCACTAGCACTTACTTTTAATATTTATTGTTGACGGCGCCTCCCCCCTTGACTCTTGAGTGAATTGAACACGCGTTTTTCCACAATCTTGGGTAGGAGAAATCAAAGCCGTCTTGACATCGTAAAGTCGGGGAATAAATGTGTTTGTTTTGCAGGACATGAGCCATTGCCTGGACCTGCTCTCTGGCCACCCTTCCTCCTTGGAGCTCACAGCAAAACCGCATATTAATGTCGGCCCTCGTCCGCAGATTTGTGGATTTGTTTTCATTATCCTGCCTCGGGGCTCGCATTCAATTGAAGCGGCCTGTCGGTTGTGCCTGACTTTAGGAGTGGAGTGAAGGGAAGTCGAGCAGTTTTGAGTCCAATTTGGCACGGTTGTCTGGTCGCGGTAAATATGCACAGTTGTCGGAGCATGACCACAAGGCGGGGGCTTCTCGGGGCCCGCTTAAGAGCCTTAGGCTTTTAAGGAAACGCCAGCGGGTAGCAATGGAATTTCCCACAAATTCCTTTTACACGAGTAGCCGCCGAGCGAATTATGCCGCTCGAGTTGTGTTTTTCTTTTTCAGATTCTCTCACTTGCTCATTATGAAATGTTACAAGCGGATATAGGGGATAATTTCCTGTTTAAAAATACAGGGTTTAAGTTCTTAAGAAAGATAATCTCTCCATTTTTATTAATCAGGAGTAATTAGTACTATGAAATGTGGTATAAAAACAATTGTATAAAATCAATTAGTTTTAATCAGAATTCTTTACAGATTAGGGTTTAATTTTTATTCAAGTTAAATCTCTAATTTCTATATTTAATCTCTCCTCTTCCTTTTCATTTAATGTTAAATTTTATCTAAGTAAGTAATAAAAACCTAAAAAAAACTCTGCAAGAAGATATGAACCAAGCTAAACTGAAAATAATAATAATATATTAACAAAATATATTTAATATTTTATATATATTTAAAGCCTAAAAATTAAAATCTCCCCTCTTTCATCACAGTGCACATAGCAACCACATCAAATAACACATTTCCGACTTCCGCACACTTTGATCCCGGCGTAAATGCGATTAAACGCGCGTAAAATTAATGCGGCCCAAAATAATCATTGTCCGCAATCTGTAAGTCGATTCCCTGGATTATTCATGAACCAAAGTCCGGCGACAAGAGTATATAATGAAAGCGTCAGGCCAATCAATATTAGTGCTTCACCTACTGACCTTTGTCCGTTGCGTATACGCAGCGTTGTCCCACCGCACAGTTAGTGCTGTGATTGTGTGTGAGTGTTTGTGTGATTTGGAACAATTCAATTGGCCAGTAGATGATGCTGATTAGCATAATGACTTTGGACACACATGTGTGGACCGCCGACCGAGAGACAAAAGATGCCCGGAGAGCCTAATCGAAAAGGGTCGACCGCAGACTCGGAGGGCACAGCAGTTGGTCTTAGTTCTCAGGATCTGTCTCTGATTTACGACTGCAATGAGGGGGAACGACAATGATAATGTCCTGGCCGCAACCAGAGCTCATGATTAGCTCGACGCCTTGATGAACGATTCCGAAAATGAGGGCTCTGCAATTGGGGGAGCTTAAGGCACTTTTGAATGCGTCATGTTATTCGAGATGCGACTAATTAAATGCAATTAAACTAAACGAGAGTCCTTGGCCTCTGTCTGGCTGAGCATTGAACTGGGACTGAAGCAGGGACGAAAGTATCACTTTACATACTATACACTCGACACTCGATTCGCTGAGGCCCACGCACTTGGCCCAACTCGATTTGAAGTCGCATTAATCATACAACCCCTTGGCCGTTGGAGTTTATTGGAAGTGCGCTACATTTTCATGTTCGAAATTGGGCATCTTGGCCAGCGATGGCATGCCGTTGAGGGCAATTGCCGGGCTTTTAACCAAATGAAGCCCGGCGAGCACGCACACCTCTTTCGCTCTCGCCTTCGCTTTCACTTCTCTTTTTTTTATTTTTTTCGGGAATTCAATTATTTGAAAGGCTCTGCAGTGCATGTGGAACTATGGCTTCGCTGCCAATCGAAGGTCACAATTAGCCACGAGCTCTGAAATTTTTGTCAACGACTTGTTGAGCGCGTGCGAGAGTTCAATAAATTGAGGTCGCTAAGTAAGTAGGGATAAAGTTAAGCAGTGAAACCGAAATACTCTTGACTAGGAATAGGAATTTTGTTAGTATTTCTGTGGTTTTTATAGATTTTTTTTTGTAGATTTATTTAGGAGAAGGACATTACTTTATAGTATTTATAAAAGAACATAAAGTATATGTTTTTTATTCGTGGAATATAAAATAATATTTATGATGTTAAGGTCTAAAGAACACAGAAGAAGTAATATTCTAAAAAGTATAAAAGTTTGAATTATTAACCATTTCCCTGCGATTGATTTTTATATGTAAATAATCATAAAGAGAGATGATAAAAAAAGGGAGCGATGCTGCGGTTTTATTTTTCAAGACTTTGTGACAGGATTTCTTATGAAAAATATATTACTACCTGAAGTTTAAAGTATATTTAAATAAAATATGAAATAATTTAAAAAAAGCCTTGGGTACAGGCAGCCCCCTTTAATATATATTAAATTTATAGATATGAAAAACCCACTAGACCTTTTTATATGAGAACCATAACTATCTTGCCCGGCCAGGCAGTTTTCATCTCTTATTTCAATAAGCACCCCTACGCAGATATAATTTTTGGTGTACTTAGGTGGAAGTTAGGGAAAGCAACGAGCGACAAACGGGTTGGTCGAACTGCAAATGACTTTCGGCTTTTGGTCCCCTCTCCGCGTGCAATAAAAGTAAATGAATTGGAAACTTGCACAAAATTCAGGCAAACTGCTGACGAAGATGCCGCCGTCGCCTGATGACAGAGTCCTGGAAGAAGAAAAAAAAACTTCAAAATGCCAAACAAGAGCTCGACTCGACTTGACTCAAAAGACGCTTCCCCCGAATCTGATGTCATGCTCAATGTTCATAAAGAGCAAAGCAAACGAAATTCTGGCCCCGAATTTCACCCGATTTCCCTCGCTTTTCATCTCCATTTCCCTCTCCATTTCCATTTCCACTTGCCTCTCGCTTTGGCCTTTTGCCGGCTTTCGTCAACAATTGGCAGCCAAAGTTTTGACTGCGAATGCCTTTGCAGCACGTGCTGCGTATTTGCCATGCCCTCGAATCCATGAGATACTCGTACTCGCACTCCGTGGAGATTAAAGAGATGGGAAATCGAGAAGGAGCTGCCGTCGCTGCTGACAAAGGACCTTGTTTTCCATTCCCCCGACATTCGTTTGTATGTTTAGGACTTTGTTTTGATTAAGTGCCAAAAAATTGTTTCGTATTATTTGCATAAAAATTGAGAAATTGAATGCATGGCAATGTGTGCTTGATTTGTTTGCGGGGCAACGCATAAAAATAGATACTCACACATTTGTTTGCTCTTAATATCGCACTTGCACTAGCCTCCGGAGCGGTAAAACCTACATTTTATGAGCCGCAAAGCTCTGATAGATTTGCCCGCACATGGTCATAAAAGTGAGGCCCCGGGGGACTAATAAAATCTCCCTTTGACTGAACATAAAACTACGGCATCATGTCCAATTTCAACGGTTTGATGGCTGAAGCTCAGCGGCGCTCAAAGTGTTTCGTAAAAATTAATTTTGAGCAATTTAACTGTACATCAGTGCAGCTCTCCAGGGCTCAAAAAGGGCTTTAAAAAAAAACTGCATGAAAAGTGTGCAAATAAGGAATATATATATAGAACATGTAAAATGAATTAATTTTGCCATATTCTGTTTACAGAGTTGATGGCACTAAAGGATATGGCTTAAAACAAAAGCCAATAAATAATGTCAGTTCTTTAAATAGTTAAAAATCAACAAACAGTAAAAATACATTTTTTGCCTGAAAGTCTGGAAAGTTTATGGTTATAGAAATTTGGCTTTAATTTATTTAATGTTTATTTTATTGATATATGAAGTATTCATTTGATTTGTGTTTATGTTTACTGTATATTTGCCGAAGTTTATTTTTATTGATAATTATTTTGCCTTCCCTGATATTTATTTATTTTTTACCCATTAAATGTACTCATAAATTGCTTCGAATATTTAAAAATAGTAATTTTACAATATAAAATTATTTTCTACTAATAAAATTCTTTTTGCATTAAATTTTGAGCTGAAAAGCTGTTAAGTTTTGCCTAGATAAAACTAAATTAAATGCATCGTAGCTGAAAATAACACATTGAGGTCATTCCTTTCCCACTGAAACTAATCAAAAAATATTTGTGGTTTCTAGCTATCAGAATTTTATTTAAAAAACCGCATTTTTTCCTTGAAAAGTAAAGAACTTTTCATTTGATAGCCACTAAGGGTCCACTTACCTTTCCACTTTCACCACTTGGATGTCCTGGCCTTGAATTGATTGCGGCTAAGGGCTAAGCGGATTAAGTGGGCGCGAAGGTCGTCCTTTTGCATTGTCCTTTCGCTGTGTTAACATAATAATCAAACAATTTGCCGCCCTGGCCCAAATTAATATGCCACTAAATAAGATAAAGTGCATGGTGCTCCAATATTATTTGCATTTTTATTACCCCTTGCCGACGACAGGAAAAGCCAGCCAGACAGCCCTTTTTCGGCGATGGAAAACCCGAAAATCGAGGGCGCCGTCGCAGAGAGGCGTAAAGCAACCGGTAGTTGTGCGTTGACTGCGACGCTGGCGCCTCTGTTGCGTCGCTGTTAGCCCGATTTGTTGCCAAGACTTTTTGGCCAAAAAATAACCCAATCAGTCAGTCGGATGCTGCGGCCAAATGCTGTAGCCGCCGCCGTAGCTCTCGTATCGCCGAAAACGAGCCAAAAAACACATCGATTTACGCGTAATTCGCAGTCATATAATTGTTTTCGTTTCCCAGAAATATCGGTATTAATCAGTGCCATACGCAAATAGTTAACGTCATTAATTTCGTGTGTGAATTAAGTAAAAACTTCGACGTCTCGGTGTCATTAATCAACGTTTAGCACATGGTAAAAACTGATTAGCCATAATGCAATAAACAGGGGGAAAGTGTGTGCGAAAGAAAGGGGTGCAATGTCCGCAGAAAAATGAAACAACAAAAATGATGAAAAAAGAACAAAAGTGACAAAATCAAAACAGTTCAAAGCAATAAAAAATAAATGCATTTACAAAAATGTGGCAGGCATCGTTTGAGAAATTTAAATTAAACGTGTTTAAAATGCACAAGCGACTGAAAATATAATTAATTGAAAAACCCCGAAACAGGAGCGCCGCCGAAACCGTTGTGAACAAGTTGTGAATAAATAAAATTCAGGCATTAAGATCGAAAGATTGCGATTTGCCAGCGGGAACCATTGACCCCAAAAAAGACACTAATGACACTTCGGCAGCCATTAGACCAAAAGCAGTGCAGAAACCATAATATTTAAAGTCATATTCAAAGCAAAGTCAAGCAGAAAAAAAAATGAAGATAAAAATATAGATACAAAAATAGCCGAAATAATAATAAATAAAATACAAACTCACAAGTTATGGGCATGGGCGGTGCATAATTTCGGTTGGGATGCTGCTACACGGTCGATCATCAGACACTCAGACAGCGTACATCGCACATCGGACACCGAAACGAAAACAGAATCTGAAAAATGAAAAAATGAAAACCAGTTTGATTGAATATACAATATAATAAAACCAAATTCGACAGCATTCTTTTGGCTGTGCATATATTGTAGAAACTTTTTTATGATAATGATAATGAAAACGGCCAAAAACGGTCAACAGCGGTCAGCAGAGGCAGCAGCAGCAACAACCACAAAGGGAACTTTGGCCACAAAAGCACAATAGCAGTAACAACAGTTGAAAACGCTCATCATGAATGGCATAAACTATGTTAATGTTATTAAGTCACCCGGTGTCCATTAGGACCGTACCGTGCCACCTGCCCTCAATACTCCTCCGGCTCTGGGAAGAGCCAGATGAGGAGGAGAATTAGGAAGTGACCTTGTCTTTGGGGCGCGTTTAATTTGTTTGCCCCACAGCTGGCTTTCGGCGGTGTTTTGGGAGGCCCGGCAGCAGCCTTAAATTCATCTCGTGTACACAAATATTTTGACTAAATGCCACTTAGCAATTCAAATTAATTTTCAGACTCGGCATCCACTTGCCCTGAGCCCGGACTTTTGCCTAGGACACGCCTGACTGCCGTCTGCCAGTTTCTCAGGATGCCAGGTAAACAGGACATAAACACACTCTTAGACAGGCTGGGGGTGGACCTTAACATGACAGTGTGTACTATGAATTCAATGAGATTACAATTTTAAATTAAATATACAACTTGAATACTTGGAAATTGTGTCTTAATAAATTTGAGCAAGAGCTTTCTATATTTCTAATAATTTATTTATCATTGAAGCTATTTAAACCAAAAGTTTCTATTGTTTATAGTATATATATGATAACAAAGACAAATTTTTAGACAAAGTTAGTTGAATAATATAAAAATACTTTTAAAAATTTGGTTTCACAAGTTTTAATATCTCAGCTCTTGACCTTAAAATATTTAGTATTTCCTTTTAAGATTGTAGTTAAAAATGTTTTTGAATTTCGGTAAATTAAAAAACAACCGTAAACTCATTTGTGACATTTAGAAAATAAACTTTATGGACTGCTGTCCCCGAACTGGAATACCTAAAGATTTCATTGCAACTTTATTAACCAAATTTTATTCAAAAGTCAAGTTTGTTAAAAAATAATGTTCTAATTAAACAGACCACTTGGAAACATTTTAAAAACGTGGAATGACTTTGTTTTGTATATTCGTAATAATATATTTTTGCAAAAAATATGAAGTAAGATTTCTTAAAAGTAAATGAAAATATTTTATTAATTTAATTAATAATAAAAATATGTGGTCAAGTTTTAAGACTCAAAGAAGTTACATGGTCTTAACAATACAAGTCCACGTGGCGTATGAGTAATAAATATTATTTATTTACGTTAAAAATTCAATTTAAAAGTATTTTCTTGCTAAAAAATATATGTAGAATATCGGGAAATTAGATACTTTTTCTTACGTAATTTGAAATGTAAAATATATGTGAATAATGAGAAATTACATAGTTTTTTTTAACACAATTTAAAAGTCACCTGATGCAGATATTTTAGTACCCAAATCGAGGTCCACCCCATTACACACCT
The DNA here is from genome assembly GCA_008042575.1 of Drosophila watanabei. Lineage (NCBI taxonomy): Eukaryota > Metazoa > Arthropoda > Insecta > Diptera > Drosophilidae > Drosophila > Drosophila watanabei. The sequence goes on along the minus strand of VNJS01017705.1, from coordinate 98,973 downwards.
CCTGAGAAACACACAAGTTAATCCCAAACTCATGACAACAGGTCGTGAGTGGAGTGGCCGTGGCCTAAGTCGGAATTGATGAGCCCCTCCCCTCGGGGGCATTATGAAAACATTATTTGCGAAGCGAGCATAGATTTAAAAGACATAAGCAGGTGTCGAAAATTCAAGGGCAAATTCGAATTTAATAGTGTTCGCCCAGTTCAGGATACCAAGGACACCTAGGACACATACACACACATAAACACAAACACACACAAGAGAAACATACATCCATGGCAGTCAAAATGCTGCCTAGCAACAGCTCCGGTCTCCTGGCGACCGATTTGCAACTGTTTCACAATGAGAAATTCCTTCTGAATCTGACCCAAGTGCTTAACATCTCGGCGGAGAACCTAAGCAGCCTGCTGCAGAACCTGGAGCCAGAGGAGCTGCTGCCCACCGCCACACCAATGACGCCGCTTTCCCTGCTGGCCGCCCTCAGTGTGGGCTACGCCCTCATCTTTGTTGCCGGCGTGCTGGGCAATCTCATCACCTGTGTCGTCATTTCGCGGAACAACTTCATGCACACGGCCACAAACTTTTACCTGTTCAATCTGGCCATATCCGACATGATCCTGTTGTGCTCAGGTGAGTGTGGGGAATGCAATTAAAACTGCAACGGTATTAGGAATTTATATTGCAAAATATTTCTTTATTCATGAAAATATTTTCATTGCAAAATTCTGCATTCATGTAGACTATTTTTTTACTTATTTTTGTTTCTGCTTTACATCCCTTAGGCATGCCGCAAGACCTGTACAATCTCTGGCACCCACACAATTATCCCTTCAGCGATGGCATCTGCATATTGGAGAGCGTCCTTTCGGAGACTGCGGCCAATGCGACGGTCCTCACAATTACCGCTTTCACCGTCGAGCGATATATTGCCATTTGTCATCCGTTCAGGTGAGTGAGCGGGCGAGCGAATGTCCATGTTATCCTGCAACCCATTTCAATTTCCTGCGACGACCTTGCCTAATTGGTTCTGCTTTTGATACAGGCAGCACACGATGTCCAAGTTGTCACGGGCCGTTAAGTTCATATTTGCCATCTGGATAGCCGCCCTGCTGCTGGCCCTTCCCCAGGCCATCCAATTCTCGGTGGTGGTGCAGGATATCGGCCTTGGATCGGGATCCTCCTGCACGGTATGATTGATGGGATGGGCCTTTAATCGATGTGCCAATTATCCGGGTATTGGACTTAATTGAGTTATGGAGCAAATGTATGTTAAGGGACAAAAAAGAAAACAAGGAAGAAGCACATTCTTAAGAAGCCTTAAGCTAGTTTTATAAACATTTTCAGACCTACCTTTAACTTAAATTTATATCGAGTAAATTTAGCTTCATTTCACTGAGTAGTTAAATAGTTGGGTTTCCATTTTATTGCCTCAACTTAAGCTTGATTTTATTTTCTCAAGTTCCCGGGATCTTCAAGTTCTCCTTAATTTGGGGTAATCAAATTTACAGCCATGCTGCTCCGGCTGAGGCTATAACCCGTAACCATTTTCCTATTTCCACTTATATACTCCGTGACTTGTCTCTGACAGATGAAGAACGACTTCTTCGCGCATGTGTTCGCCGTATCGGGCTTCCTCTTCTTCGGCGGCCCCATGACTGCCATCTGTGTGCTCTATGTGCTCATCGGGGTAAAACTGAAGAGGAGCAGGCTGCTCCAGGCTTTGCCCCGTCGCTGCTACGATGTGAACCGCGGCATCAGCGCCCAGACACGCGTCATCCGGATGCTGGGTAAGCAGGCGATGGCGGTGACATCTCTTGGTTAACTAACGGGTTGCATCCGTATCCGTTTCTGTTTCCTATTTTTCACAGTGGCTGTGGCAGTGGCTTTCTTCATCTGCTGGGCTCCCTTCCATGCCCAGCGCCTGATGGCTGTCTACGGCTCCTCCTCGGGCATTGAGTCGCAGTGGTTCAACGATGTCTTCAGCATCCTTGACTATACTTCCGGCGTGCTGTACTTCCTCTCCACCTGCATCAATCCCTTGCTTTACAACATCATGAGCCACAAGTTTCGTGAGGCCTTCAAGGTGGGTATTTTAATTAAAATTGTATCAAACAATATTGTTTTTGATTTTAAGAATGTTGCAACGAAAAAAATAAAAGGGCTTCCTTAAGTGGCATTTGGCTTACCTACCTTTTTCTGTCATAATTTCCACCTTGTTAACTAACTGTATTTTCCTTTAGGTCACTTTGGCGCGACAGTTTGGATTGGGAGGCAAGAACCAGGGTCGAGGACTTCCCCATACCTACAGTGCGCTGAGACGCAATCAGACGGGTTCACTGCGACTGCACACAACAGTGAGTATTAAAAAAATGTATACATAAGAAGCTAGAGAGACATTTCTATATTTAATAAATAGATTTAGAAACTGCCTGGTCTTTGAGAAAAATACTTAAACATTTGCCATAAAAACAAATAATTCTTTGCTAACTTTATGTAGGTTGAAGCATTATTTTTAATCGTACATATATAGTAAAAATACATATAATTTTATACATTTCAAATTAAGTTTAATTGCCTTACAGTCTTTGTTAGCAAAGTTGTGGACATTTATCCCTTTGTAATGCCTTTTCCTTTCCACCCTCTCTAATTGTCCTTGCATTCCCACTTCCTTTCACAGGACAGCGTGCGAACCACAATGACTTCCACCACAACGACCACCACCACAGTGCTGAACGGAGGCGGTGCCTCGGGCAATGGAACAGGAGCAGCTGCTGCAACGGCGGCACGCCTAAACCGCATGTCCTTGGACAGTATCCAGTTGCAGGCACAGAATCGCAGTAGGCAGGATCTGTTCGAGAATGCGCGTCGCCCACTACAAACCCAGATATCACAACTGTCTTCCGTGGGCGATGCCCACTCACTGATGGAGCAGGATGTGCACTTTCCAGAGGGGCAGCTGCAGCGGCAGCCCACCATGTGCTCCATTGACGAGCTCAGCGACGACTTGGCCATCTCGCGGTCCCGCCTCAAACTGACGCGCATCACCCGTCAGTCGGGGGCGGGAGCAGGAGCGGGAGTGGGAGCAGCAGCGGGTTCAGAGGTGCCAGGAGTGGGCGGTGACAGTGATTCGAGTGGCAGAGTGCGCAAGGCGAAAGCAAAAACGCTGAAGAGCTCTACCCCTCTCAAGGGTCTCAGGGCGAAATTCAATTGGCGTGCCAGACGCAAAGGCGGCCACAAACCGCAGACGCAGGCGGCAGCACGGGGAGCTGGCGATGCCAGCGAGCGGGCTGCCTTCTAAACGGGGGATTGCGGGCTGGGATTCCCCCTGGCGGAGTCCATTCCAATACACACGCAACTGTGATACGAGCAGCAACAAGCCTCGCCAGCTTGTTTGTGTTTTTTGTTCTTAGACAAATATGTATTCCAAATCGACGTTTTGGTCAATTAGCTGTCCTTGATGTAGTTTAAATTCTAACTGTAGTATTTGTAAACTTAATAAACTAGCTCATTTTATTCAGAAGTTATCAATGGTGTTTTAATTATGTATGGATAATTTTTAATGATTACAACAAATTTTTAATGGGATTAATCGGAGCAGAAATTTATGTAAATTTTGAATTTCTCTAACAAATAAATTGTTAGAGCTTAAAGCTTAGTTTTCCCTTAAATAATATAGTTTGAGGCCCATAAGAACCAGTCAAAAAAGCATTTTATCCCTTTGAGCATATTTCATTTTATATGGATTGTGGATCAAGTAAAGGATTATCAACTGTCCCGGGTTCAACGGGCTCACTGCCTAATGACATTCAGTAGAAAGGCAACTATAGACAGACTTGCCTGCATCATAATCCCAGACAATTAAGATGTCTATCAGGCGCACGAACTCGCTATTCGCAAGTCTGAAGTCTAGACAGCGAATTCAGAACTAGGAATTGGCGATATTAGCGAAAAACTGCTGAGTGGTTGCCCCTCCGAAAGCGTGGGTGGATGAGTAATTAGCATGCCATAACAGAGTGTCCCAGGGAATGTGCTTTTAATTTCTGCGAATGCAATTTGTTGAGCGAGCGAGCATTATATAAATGGCTAATATTTCATAGAGTGCAGCAGCATATGTTGCCAAGATGGGGCAGCAGCCATGAATAAGTGAGACCGCAGGGACTTTGCTTAATTCGTGCAGAATGTTTTAGAATTAATGTTCATTTTGGGTATTGCGGAAGTTGGGTCTTAGTTCGCCATTAGCTGGCATCATATTGCCACGACTTGGAGTTGCTGCAATTAGGGTTTCGTTGAAGCAGCTTATGCCGAAAGGCACTCTGCCAGATAGTGGCAAACTTTTGATATACTCGGTCATGCATAATTTCCAAAAGGGACTGCTGGTTTGCGGTTGGTCCTGCACTTTCTTACTATAAAATGCAGCAAATAAGAACCAAAATCTTTGGTTTTCAGAAAAGCTTCTTAACAAATTCAAGGGAATCGAAGTGCATATGAATTTATGAATTCTATTTCTAGCTTAATTCATTTGGAAAGCTTAGAGAAACCTACGTAAATTGTCAAAATAACAAGTACATTAAACAAAAAGTTTTCCTATTTACAAAAGCAATCTCAAGAACTGTTAGAACAAGTTTTAATTGGGTTTTCTTAGATTGATTTCCTCTCCGCCAAGTTGATAGATAGTCAAATGAAGTTTTTATCCTCCAATTGAGACAATATTGTCTAAACCTTAATGCCAGATACAAGATGCTAATCCGCTACACACGCCCAGGCGATATGCTATTTTATGACCGGCGACCGTAAGGGCTTTCCATAGTCACATATATGTATATATTTATATATACAGACAGATATAGTTGTGTCTGGGTCGGGACCCTTTTGGCATCAATGGGCGGCCATCATTTATGCGACATAAAAGTCAAAGGCTGTCAAATAGTTTCGATGAACTTCATCATTTTTATGCGTCCAACCTAAATAGAGGGGACACACACACCGCACACTCGCCCAGAGATAACCGTTACGTTGGCCGCCACACAATAAATTTGAGTGTGTTTCATTTTGTGCAAATTTACTATCACTTGTCTCGACTGAAAGCAATTGGAGCATTCAATTTACTGGCGGGCCTAAAAGCCTTTTTGCTCTCCCATTTTACCATTTTAAATTCACTAATACGTCTTTGTTCATATCACGCATACGCCGTGTGGGATGTATGTACATGTACATTCATAGGCAGTGGAACCGTCATAACGCATAAATATGAAATAAATAAGCAATTCTGTGGAGAGCCAAACAACAAGGCAGCAAAATAAAGCCAAACCAATCCCACTGACTGTGCAATAAACTCTCAATTTCATTTATATGTATGAGCCATGTTAGCAATTCAAATGGACGATGTGCCAGATTCACTAAACCATCGATACACCCGCACACGCACACGCTTTCACACACACTCACGCAAGGTAGGCGTGGTGGGGGGGGCAATTAAGGCGTAAAATATCGTTGCCTACTTTCCGCGGCCATCGACAGCGGAATCGATGGAGTTTTTATAAGCTGAAAATCGCTTAAACCCTCACCACTTAACCCGGCACTGATTGCTCTGCATAACAGTCCATTAATTACTGGCCAGGTCAAGCATATGTGTTGCAACTTGAAGTGATTTATCTTTTTATTAATTCCAAAAAATGTAAATAGTTCAGCATATAGAGCTCCACAGGAAATTTCTGTTATATTGCTTCGCACAAAATTATAAATTCAGAATCAGGAGATGGAATAAAAAAAAACGATAAAGAAATATACAACAGAGTTTCTTCTTGCCACAAATATTTGATTAATGTTGTCTATTAAGTTAGGAAATTGTTACTTAATTTATTCAATAAAAATTATCAATAAATTAGTACTTAATTTATTAAATTACTTCTTCATTTATAAATAAAATTCTCCATTAATTCAGGTCCACTCTAAACCACACTCATTTGTTAATATTTCGACTAGTGAGTGCGTTTGCCACTCTCAATCCCATTGCCTTGATGTAGACATGATGCCGCATCCACTTGGCACGTACGGTCTGATGCCTCCTTCACTTGGGAGACTTGTCCTGGGCCAGGGTACGGTTTGATATGTTTGACTTCTCGCCAAGCTCTCGGGGCCTTTACTTTATGTGTTTGCTCAGTGCAATCCCATACCTTTCTGCAAACTCTGGGATCTGGTTTCTTGGTTTTGTGTGTGTTGCCATTGCGATTGAACTAACATTGTTCTGCGTATTTCGCACGTAGTTACTGCTCGTGGGAGTCGTGGGTCATAAAGGAGAATTTGATCGGTCCTGACAGGACATAAGGAACGCTCTCAATATACTGGGATTGGTTAAACAGCGACTAAACTGCAATTCAATCGTTGAGTCGCAATTTCCCAAGCGACGCTTAAATATATATTGATGAATTACTTACTTCTGTTTAAGGAAAGAAGGGAAGTCGATAAAAACATATATGTAGCATTTAAAACAAATAATTATATAAAGATATATTTAAAAGGGTAATTTACTTAATAGATAAAATATATAAATATATTATTTTTATTTTTAATAAGTAATAAAATAAAAATAAAGTTCTCCTTAATACTTTTAACATTTTATCGTACAGTTTTCTGTTAAAGGTTATTCTGGTAATACAGAACAATTCCCCTAATTTTATGAACTTAAAAATCCGACACTCCTCTCTTTTTTATAAATAAATAACACAAATCGAAATTAAAATAAAAGGTAGTTAAAACAATATTCGAATAAGGCAAAACTAGTTTGCAGATAAAAATCTCGCATTCGTTAAAATATATGTATAAGCATTCGGTGTCGAACACCCAAAATGTTAAGTAAAGTAAAACACTCTTGACAAAACGCCCAAAAATCAGCTCATTAAATGGCACGAGCTATCGCTTATTGATACGTATATATTTTATTTGATTTTAATATATTCCATATACCTTCCACGTTTGAGAAACGAGAAGCGTGCGAATCTACCGCCAAAAAAAGTTCCATTTAACCAAAGTAAAAATAACTAAGACGGTGTCCATAATTATGATGCATGGCACATAAACCATGCGATTAAGGTTCGAAGCTGTCAGCCATTGCATTTATTATGGCAAGCTTATATTTAGATACAGGTTTACAAATAACATATAAATATGCCGGCTTAGAATTCCAAGAAGTTGGTATGGATCCATTGACCAATCGAACAGCAATAAGCAAGGGCAAACTACGATTCTGGTTTATCTCAGTCTGCTATCAATGGCTAGCAAAATATTACCCAGAACGTTGAAAAAAATTTGAGCTCAAAACTGGTTTATCAGTGGCGGCTTACTAAGTGTTTTTGTTTTTAAATTCAACTCGTAATCAGCTTCCATTTCAAATATGCAATAAGAATGCAGACAAACTGCTAAAAGTAATATTCTATATTAAAAATATTACTTATATTTAAAGAGCCTTTTGGGTTAACTTATTTACAAAGAACAATTCCTAATTACTCTTTTTAAAAAAATGATTAATTTATAAAACCATTAAACCCATAAAGCTCAGAGTGAAAATAAACAGGTTGGATCGAATAGGAACTTAATGCTAAAGACTTGGCCATGACGTGGGTCGTAAATGCAGGCGGATTTCGTTTAAATGCTCGCCACCAATACAAGACCGCAAATTTATGACGGGCTGTTAAAAAATATCGCCTAGCACAAAGAAATTATTGAATCAAATGGCGACATAACAATCCTAATTAATTGTAAACAAGCCATGAAAAACATCAGCAGCTCACAGTCCACACACTCGGCACTTGCTGCTCATTTATATGGCGCATCCAAAAGGGGCGTTTGACGTGGTTAAGTGGTGGCGTGGCAGTGGGTGGTGGGCGGTGGGTGGTGCCGCCACTCATTGTGCTCCCTTTTTTGCACTGCGGCACTGCGTCTGCCCGAGGGCACGAATGTGTGTGTGCGTGAGAGCAAAGAGTGACGGCTTCGGCGACGGTTTCCATTTGTACGATATACAATAATATTTTGATTGAATTTCCCCCGAACGGGACAACAAAGTGGCATTTGATTTACGCCGACACGGAAAACAAGTTGTTAAGTCAAGACAATCCGCGAATCGTTTATTCGACTACGAGGAATACCTTTCAGTATGCTATATGTATTGAAAATATGACAGTAAAAAATATACTCAAAAATTATTATTCCAAATGAGAGGATTATCAGTAGATATGTGTGTTTGTTTATATACTTGATGAGCTAAGTATATAAATCAAATCCATTTAATGAGACTTTTAAACAAATAAATATTAAAAGGAATATTTTTTCAGAACTTGATTATTAATATATTAATTCTAAATGTTGTTTTGTAATCACATATAGAGCATACACATATCTCCTTTAAATACTAAATCAACTTCTGCAAAACGGGTACAAACATAATTGTGCTGTTATATGCATTTCTATATTTAAATGCTTGTTTTCTCATTCCATTTTTTTGTATTCTTGGAATGAGCGGCGCCGTCGCAAAAGTCAAATACCTCATTCGTCAATAAAATAAAATTATGATTCATTGTCTGCCGGCATCGCGTCGCATTTTTGGACCAGATCAAAGTATGGCCATAGGGGCAATATTGTAAACATCTTAATTTGCATATGGAAAATACTCACGAGATATTTCTGGGTAATTTTTTAAAATAAAGATTTATGTGACCGCGGCGAAATTTGCTGCTGTGTCCGCGGATTTATTTATGGCCTGGCCAGAGGTCGGGGAAGCCGCACACAGATTTGTCAGTTCATTAAAAATGAAGCGATTGTAAATGTTAATGAATTTCGAATGAATGAATGCGCCCACCACAATTGTCAGCCAGCTCGGACAGGCGTGACCAAAAGATGTCACATTGTGGGCAGTCTATAAACGGGAGGGAATCTAGGAGTTATGGAAAATTTAAGCACTTGCAAAATATGGTTAAAGCTTTTCAAAATATAAAAATAAATAACAACAGAATTATTAATAAAATTTAAGCCTGATTAATAAGGTTTTTATTTATTTATTATTTTTATTTATTCTCTTTTTTTTATTTGCTTCTTTTCTTTTGTTTTGTTTTTTCTTATTCCCGGATTTAAAGTTAAAAATGCATTTGCCAAGCCGTGCAAATCGCATTTTCTAATTAAAATGCAACAAGCGCAGTGAAAACAGGCAAGCACTTTGCCGGGATATAAATTCAAATAAGTGTCGAAGCAGCACCCCAGCAGCACCATCCAACAGCCTGTCCCATCCAAACTTTGCCAATAAAAGCAGCTTATCGGGGTGCTGGCCGCCGTTCAGGCCAGGCCAAGACAAATGCTCGGCGCATGGCATAAACCAGGAATGGCTGCGATGGGTAATGCAAGAGAAAACTGCTAACGGATATTGCTTACGCTCCGAAATCGCACAATCCGAACAAAATAGCTTTGCCATTATTTACCGCAGGCAAATTAAGTATACGCAGCGTGGGCACGAACAAAGTTCCGCAATGATTGCAGTGCAGTTAAATTGTCTGTTAACTCCATATCTCTCTCTCTCTCTTTTCGTTTCTGGTTTCGGCCAATTGCTTTAACCAGAAATTGCATTATATAATCTCCACGGAAAGCATCAAAGAAAAATGAGAACTTTTGCTGCATTTAAACGAATATTTTCGATTTTTCTTGTTTTATTTTGCCCCTCTATTTGTTTTGCCATTTTTGGTGTATTTATGAGCCTGTTTGGTAAGCGAAAAACAAATGGTCATAAATCAAGTGTCATATTCCGGCCACAGACAATGTTGCGATGTAAATAGCAGGAAAACTAGCAAAAAATGTGTACAAACAAGCAAACAAATAAGAACAAAGCCAAAAATATGCACACTTACCATAAACATATATATACACAATTTAATTAGAGTACTTGAATTGCATTTTAAAGTCGCAGTCATAGGGGCATTTGGCTTAGAGTTCACTCACATCACGTATACGCCATGTATGCCCATGTCGAAGGAGACTGAGAGCGACAGCGCGTGTGGGATTTTAATTACAGACAGTCGCGCCATTAAATACTCTTTATGGCACTTCTTTACCAACAATTTTACGGCCAGCGACAAGCCAGAATAAATTTTATGCACAGCATCCGAGAGATACGAGTAGTGGCATCAGAAGGATGCTCAGAGCCTTAATCTGCCTGCAGGCCGAAGCCAGCCAGCGATGGTCAAGTGATTTTGGCCAATAACTATTTAAATACCAAAGCTTTTGCGCTCGAAATGGGATTTATGGTACGTATGTTTGATTGGCGGTTCGTTTATTTACACATTTTTCTTCTGCATCGCTGGACTCAATCGCTTAATTATTTTTTCGGCAAAAATATTTCTATTTGCACAGACAGACTATTAAATAAATTCCTAACCATTGAGTACGATGCGTAAAAAGAGAAAAATCTTAATGGCTAAACATTGAACTCAACAATTTTAAAATTCTATTTTTGCATTAAGCAAATCAAACAATTTATTTTACGTGTGCTTCTCTAGCGCCTATATTTACTTGAAGCAGAAGAACTGGAATTTAACAAATATTTCCTGGGAAATGTTTGCCTTCAAAGAATTATTTTGTGTTTATAAATATATATATTTTCTTTAATTCCGGGTAAAGCCAGGCTACTACGCATTTTATTTCATTCCAACTGACCCCAATTTATGTCGTTCAAGTGGTCGAATGTCCTGGCACTGGTGGGCCTTAAACTTTTTTGTCCATGCCCCATTAAATCGATTTGCTCGCTTTAAATTCGCATAATATGGCCAATAGTTCTCGATTTGCATAGACCATTAAGTGTCGCACGTTGCCCGTAATTGTGCAGGAGCCATGGAAATGGCTGTGGAATCCTCTCCAACCGAGTCTTTAAGTGCCACTTTAAGTTTAACGAGCGCTTAATGTGCCTTTAATTAGAAAAGCCGCCTGTAGCCCGCCTTTTGGGTTGATTGAATGTTTGCCGCTGAAATTGAGATTAATGGCGAAGGCGGAGGAGCCGAACCGGAAAAGAGGACTCTATTCATAAACGAGGGTAGACAACACCCTTCATTGTCTTTTATTCAGTTCCAAAGGTCTGCGAGTCCTTCCATCCGACCGAACTGTGTTTTTTGTCTGGTCACTGCCAAAGTGCAATATTAATCATGTCGAGAGCCCAACCTGCCGACCGATTTCCCTCGGAGAGAGCCAATTCAATTAGCAGCTAATGAAGTAATTTCGTCAGGTCGCCAATTAATTTATTTTATTCTTAAGCCATTACAATACGCTTCAACAGGTTTTGCGGTCGTTAAAGTGTCCCTGCAGCAAATTGGGACTTTATATGCCAGATGACTGCCATTTCAGATGTGTGATAGCAACAGTAAACACACGAACGTGTGATTTTTTGGGGTCTACAGACACTAGGATTTTATGGTGTTCTCGGCAATTATTTTTTATCGAAAGAGCAGCCAGTAAGTGCATATGAATGGCAATCAGGAGCGGACATTTTTCGGTAGGCACTTCGACACACTGATTGTCGTTGTTGTTATGAAGTTGTAATGGAAAAGAAGAATCTATTCCAAATTAGTTGAATAGCTTTCACTACAAACTACAATTAAACTTATGTCTAAGCCTTAAAGCAAACCAAAGATATAAATTCTTAGAAATATAAATGCGAAACCGTTTAATTTAAAGCTGCTCTTATTTTGATTACAAACGAGTTGCTCAAGCGCCCCTTTGCTGGTAAAGAAGGCGAAATAAGTTTTGCCCTGGCCCTGGGCCAACTGTTTATGCACTAAAAAAAATTCAGAATATTTGAAAATTTAGTCTACCATAAATTTTATTTCAAATTAGTTAACTTATAGATTTACTTATCCTAACTCAGAAAAAGGATTTTCAAACTGAATTAATAATTGCATACAAATTTTGGTTTGGTTTGGTTTGGAAATTGGTTTGGTTTTTCCAATAATTATATTTATATTTTTGATTAATGATTTTGTTAAAATATATTGATTTTTTTTATTATTTTATATGTTTTTACTTTGAAATAAAGATTTTAAAGTTTCTGAAACCTTTCCAATTTTATTTATTTTTTACATTAATAGTACCCCTTATTTCCTTTGAGTGCCAACATTTTGCGGAAGGATGCGGCGGAGGAGCCAACTTTATGGCACACAGGGGCATAGACAAAGGCCAAATGAGATGGAGATGGAGATGGCTATGGCCTGCATTGGCAGCCAACTCCGGTCGGATGGCCAATTTAAACGCCTGCAGCTGTTACAGTTCCAGAGCTCCAGAAGTTGGCCGTCTGCTGGATCTGTCCGAGATGATGTTCATTATCTCGTCTCAATGGGGCCCCCGTACAATGCATTAATAGTTTGCCAGACAAGTCAATTGTGTGACCTTGGCGTGTGGCTGCTAAATGGTTCTTAAAGATTCTGGCTAACTGATATTTTGGCTTTAAGCGTGGCAGAACTAGCCGGCGATTTACGAGCGAAATCAAATCGAAATACTCTCGCCATATAAAGATAAATTGCTGTCATGGCAGCGCCGGATTATTGAGGCACAACTTGAACTGCCATTGCTGCAGCCAAATATTGTCATTTATTGTGCGAATGATGGCGATAACTCAGCGATGCCGAATCGAAATTTATGCACTCCCATGGGCGACAGTGCCCCCGTCGTGCCCGCTACATATGGCGTCATCATTTTTGCGTATTGGATACGGGCCATTTGAGTGATTCTGATTGACTTTCGAGCGGCCTCCTAATCGGTTGCTCGACGCCATCAATTCCACTCGTAAACAATTTCTGGAAATATCCTGTTTACGTCAGACCTTGGTTGGGAAAATGTCAACAAATGCTGTCCTGCTGAACACTTTTGGGCATAAAATTCATCCATAAAATCCACAAGAAACGGAATTAAGCAAACACTAGCGCGCTGTTAGCTGTTTCCGCTTCCGCCATTTGATTGGTCTCCCCGCCAGAAAGTATGCAACGCAATGTCTCCCTCGTGTCGGATAATAAACACATAAACTCGGACAGAGTTTGTGTTCAAGGTCGAAATAAGGCAATCATCGGATTTAGTTACATTCGGAACCAATCATACGCGTGGACCGCCAAGCAAACAATAAAAAGAAACATAAAATATAATTGAAATATGTTACAATTTGAATGAGAATGAGTGTTGTCATTTTGGACACGGGGTTGCTATAAATATCCTAACTCTAGTTTTGTGTGTTTTATTGTTCCATATTTGTTGGAGAGTCTTTCGTAACCTTAAGGCAAGACCCTACATAGAAAAGAACATTTATTATTTTATAACTATATTACTATTTTAGTTCTTACATCATTTTAGAGAGTAAAGGGATCCTTTATTTACCTATATAGGTTTTAAAACTATTTCAACTTAAATTTCTGATCAAGCATTTTTAATATTTTTTTTTTTTTTTTTGCTTTTCAACCTTAAATTTTCCCAACCAAATTGTATAAATAAACACTTAAAAACTCCCGAACTACTTTCAATGCAACAAAATAAAATATATTTTTATATTAGTCCAATCAAGAGTCCATTTTAGTTCAAGCATTTTCGGTGATTCCGATCCAACTGCCAAGGCCGACGATGACATTTCATGAGCTGGCGGCGGTGGCTGCGGTGGCCCATGGGCACAGCGGAGACCGCAAGGCGCAGGCGATGAGGAAGAAGGTGGCCTCCGACACAGGAGCACTGAAGATCATGAGCATGGCCACCAGCAGGATGGTCATCAGGAAAGTGGTCAACTGCATGATGAAATTATTGGCGTGTGCCTTGCTGTGCTGGAACCAGAACTAATCCTACAAGCCAAACTGAGGCTATTTATATGAATTTTCATGGTAGTAACTTACAACTTGAATAAATATTAAGGGAATGGTAGACATTAAAGTGATTAAATATTTTCTTTCCCTTTTTTCCACATAAGATGTGCAATGAAAAACGAGTATTTGCTATATTCATTCTTATAATTATTAATGAAAAAAGCATTCATTTTACTGAATAAATAAGTTTACCGATGGCTTCTATAAGATCTATGCTTATATTGTCGTTCTCTCCATATAAAGCTTGGGGCAAACGGTGAAATGTTTACCGTCAAGTACAGTGCATCCTCTGTCCATTCAATAATATGGAATCAAAATATATAATCATTATTATTATTGTTAATTATTATATTGTATATATTGGTCTAATATAAAGTAATAATGGTGTAGCATGTATGCAATGTAAATAATCAAGATTACAATAAGATTAAATTATATCTTTAGCATACATAGTTTTCATGGCGATTAATTAACTTTATGAAGCTCATAGAGTTCACTATCAACTGCCAAGTGAAACTAAAGAAGCATGCATGTAATGCATGTAATAGTTGAGAAAACTAAAGCTAGTTCAATATTGGTTTAACAAATTTGTTGCTAATCAATCAACAGATGGCAGATGATCAATATAGTTAAAATACGACTTACTATAAGCACATACATCTGGGGAGAGATTAAGCTAACCAACCTAAGTTAACAAATATTAAAAACACCGTATTCCATTTTTCATCTTGTATTTTCTTCAAAAATATCATACGCATTCACAATTCTTCGTTCACATTTGAAATGCAATAGCTGCATTCGTTAGCTAAGACTATAATCAATTCCATTGGTAGTTTTTACATTATTGATATTTTACAGGTTGCTAATGGCCGGATCGGCGACTCATTGGATGCGATTGGTGACGGCGGACTGCTGGACGTAGTTGGCCAACCATTCGCCCACCTTGGCCTTGTTCACCGCCAGCCACTTGATATTGGCCTTCACAGTCTCCAAAGCCTGTTGGCGGGCCGCAGTTCCGGCTCCCGCCTCGGGATACTTGGCAAAGAATTGCTGCATCTCCTCCAACTTGGTTTGCGTGGAGAAGCGAGCCGTGATGGTGGGAATCAAGCGACCCAGGGTACGTTCATTGATGCCAAAGCGTGTCACCAGCTGCTCCCAGTTCTCGCGGACATAGTCCCAGACCAGGCTCTGACCCACCGGGTTGGCGGAAATGTAACCCAGCAGCGTAAAGTAGTCCTGGCGACGCACATTGGTCTCATCCGCGGCCCAATTGATGTATCGCTGCAGCAGCCAGGGCACCCGCACGGCGGCCAGGCAATTCATTAGCTTCAGTTTCTCCTGGGCATCGCTCTCATCCAAGTACAGCTGCCACACCTGATCCCAGATGGCCTGACTGTTCACCTGCTGCATACCGTAGTAGTAAACGACATCCCTGACATCGGGACTGGGTCTAGTCTCCGGACTGGCCAGCCACTGGTTAAAGAGCGTGACAGCCTGCTGCAGGGAGCCTGCGTGTCCAAGGCTGCAGGCGGAGCTCAGCACCTTGATGCGAAGGCGACTGTGAAAAATGTGTTTAGTTAAGAAAGAGCTTCAGAAAATGTTGAAGTGTCTTACTTTTCAAGATGATCGGTGCCCACGGTGAAGGTAACCCGCTCCACGATGGGCGTGAGCAGTTTCAGGGCGTAGGTGGTGAAGTTGCTAAACAGATCTGTGTAGTAGACGAGGTTGCGCAGCGTGGCCAGCGAGGAGGTGCCCACGCTCCAGGGCACATAGTCGACCTCACTCTCCAGGTAAGTGCTAAGCTCCAGAGCCACGGCGTAGTCCAGCTGTCCGGCAGCGGCCAAGGTGTTGGCATCGTTCAGCAGGTGAGCACGGTCAGCCGTGCTAAAGGTCTCACGGGAGGCCTTCAGAGCACTGGTAAGAGCTGCCCACTGCTCGTTGGGGTAGTTGACGCGATAGTATCCAACCTGATCCTTGTTGAACTTGATCCAGCTAGGCTCGCTGGGCAGCGTTATGCTGGCCTCGTTGTCATTGTGGTTGAAAATCGTCGACTGGACCGCGCTGTTGATGCTGCTGGTGTAGGTAATGGGAATCGACCAGCGGTAGCTATAGGGAAGAGGAAACAAGGATTCTGAGTAAAATTAAATAAAAATTTATTAAATTGGACTCACTTAAAGGAAGAGGGCTCCGCTTCTGCTGCGTAGTCATCCTCGTTGGCCAGGAAACGCTTCTGGGTGAGCCTGTAGGTTGTGCCACTCTTCTCCACCTGAACAACTGGAAGACCCATCTGCTCCGTCCAGGTCTGCATGATTAATCTGCAAGATATGCGAAATTAGACTACAAACTCAATGCCTCTAGTGCTACACCTACTTAACATCAAAGTCGAGACCCTCCTCCTCCTCGATGGCAGTGAGGTAGTCCTCTGTGGTGGCAGTGCCGTAAATGTGACGTCTCAGATAGCGTGTGGTGGCATTCTTCAGCTTAGGCTCACCCACCAGATTCTCTAGCATACGTACCAAGGCAGCGCCCTTGGAGTAAGTGATGGTGTCAAAGTACTCCGTGATCTCGGCGGGGCTCTCAATGGACTTGACAATGGGATGGGAAGCCAGGGTAGAATCGATGGTCAGTACTGGGTGCAGCTCCTCGGTCACAAACTGGTTGTCCATGTCCCAATCCGGGTGCATTTGCTTCACGCCCTTGTACTCCACAAAAGAGGCGAAACCCTCGTTCAGCCAGAGATCGCTCCACCAATTCATGGTAACCAGGTTACCGAACCACTGGTGAGCCAACTCGTGTGCAACGACAATGGCCACACGTTGCTTGTTCACGCTGGAGCTGGTCGCTTCGTCGTACAGAAGAGCAGTCTCCCGGAAGGTCACCAATCCCCAGTTCTCCATGGCACCAGACACAAAATCGGGTATGGCCACCATGTCCAGCTTGGGCAGCGGGTACGAGATGTTAAAGTAGTCGATGTAGTAGGCCGTAACTCCAGCTCCCGTGTCCAAAGCATATTGGGTCTTCTCCACCTGGGCAGGTGGGGCATAGACACGCAGTTCAATGGTACTTCCCTCCACTATGGCGCTCTTGTAGGCAAAGTCAGAAACCACAAAGGCAGCCAGGTAGGTGCTCATGGGCACGGTCTCCTGAAACGTCACCTCGGTGAGGTCGCCATTGACATACTCGGTGTCCACCGGCATGTTGGACAGCACATGGTACTCATCGCCACTGGGACGGGCCACTGTGATGGTAAACTGGGCCTTCAAGGCAGGCTCATCGAAGCAGGGGAAGGCCAGGCGGGCGTAGGTTGGCTCGAACTTGGTGCTCATAATGGGTCTGGAACGGAATGATACCGAGTTAATATAGAAATATATAAATATGTTCTAAAGACTTAATGTTAGTGGGTTAATCTAGCTTAAATATTACTCCTTAAGCTAGGTTAGACGTTAGTGTTGGTTGGTTAGCGCCACAGCTACCTGGTGCGGTTCTTCAGCTTGTCCAGATAGAAGCTCTGGTACATTCCCGTGATCCGATCCACCAGAGATCCGCTAAAATTGAGACTCAGCGAGTAGTTGCCCACTTCCAGGGGCTGATCGAACTCCGTGACCCAGTACTCGAACTCCGGATGGGCGAAGGTCAGTGCTGGGATGATGTTCTTCAGCGGCGCTCCTGATTCGTCCAGGCGCTGCACCTCCACGGTGCTCACGTTCAGCTGCTTGACGTGGACGGGAATAAATGCGATGGGCTCCAGCACCTGCAGGCTGATGCTAATGTTGCCGGAGTAGTTCTTCCGGCCGAGATCGGGGCGCAGTTGCAGGCGGTACTTGCTGGGCCTGATCTGCTGGGGCAGCCGGAATCCCAGGTTCTGGAGCACCTTGCTGGCGACTTTGATGGCGGGCGCTACGGTGGACATGGCGTGGTTCTTGCTGCTGGCGGGCACTTGGGTGGTGTGGAGATGGTTATCTGGATGTGGCGTGCGATTTAACAGCGGTTTAATAATCACTTAATGGTTGTTGGGCGCCTAAACTAACTATCTTTCCTAATCAGTCTCAATAAATAAGCTAAAACAGTGTGACCGTTGCGGCCGTTCCAAGAATTGTGCCTAGTAATGTTTATAAACTTTTAGCTGCGACTCAAACCCTGGTTGGGAACTTGGTTCGATAATTATTAAGGACAATTATTTATTAAATAAAATAAGAAATTTAAGGTTTTGATTTTAAATAAGCAGTTGCTTTCATTGAAATTTTTGAAAGTTTTTTACCTTTTATTAATTAATGTTGTATAAACAGTATTTTAAATGGAACATTTCCAACTATTTTCAGTTTAAATAATGAAATCATTTAATGATAGTCAGCGGAATACTTGCATGAACGTAGTAGATTTTAGTCTGTATAGTCCAACTTTTTTTAAAGTTATTTGAATTTGAAAGTTATTTAAATACTTTTTAAAGTGCAACAAGTGGTTACCGATAACTGCCTTTCGATAATTCCTTTATCGTACCGTAAGAAATGCGCGCCATATTCAAGCATGATTTCAAAAAACTGTTTGATTTTCGTAGCATTTCTGAACAATTTTATAAACAATCTGACAAAAACAGAAAAGCTGTTGGATTTACTTTAAAATTACCTTTAAAAACTTACTTGTTTTTAAACAAACAAAGTTATTATGGAAAACTGCCTCTTTTAGTTGCTTTCCAGGTAAATTTTCGCTCAAAATAATTATTTTTTCTCCTAATCTAAGACTCAAACAATACACCAACCTGCAAGAACGCTCAGTATGGGCTTTGTGGAGAGCAACTGATCCCGGTCCACGTACACTGTGCGAAAAGCGCCGTTCGAGGCTAACTGGGAGCTGTTGGCGGCGAGTTGCTGCTGCTGCTGTTGCCTCTGGTGCTCGTCGGCAATGTTTTTACCGACGTAGACGAGGGCGCCCAGCAGGAAGCCGCAGAGCACCAGGAGGAAGACGCAGAATGCGGACAGGGTGAGGATCGTGTTGCTTGGGGCCTTGTGAGGCCGGTTGGTGTCCTTGATCCGGTGATTGTCGTCTGTGGAGAGACTGCTGCGCGGGCGGACGTTTTTCGCTGAATACATGATTTCCTTTTGTATTTTTTCACTTCACTTCGATTCGTATTTATTTTTCACTTATTTACACACTGGGTAGATGGTTGTTGAATGCTGTATGACTCGGCGTTCTGGAACATTAAATGCCTGTGAACATTAAATTAGGGCTCAACTCTGGGTGTCACTTGTCGCGATCCGCACTCTTTTAACTGTAGTTTTATTTTGAACCGAATGCCACAACTTTATCCAAATCTATTGTGTCATCGGCGAGGTAATTCGAGAGCATCATAAAGCGGCTCCGCGTACTGAATTACATGCGCCGCCGCCGCTGCCATCATCAGTTTTTATAATCTCCGAGCGAGCTGCTTATAAACAAACCCGAGTCTGTTGTGTGCCCGGCTTTTATGGACAGCGGCCCAGCTTCCGTCACTCCATCTCTCCCGGTGGAGATTGCCTCAATTTTGTCTCGCTGCAGATCAATCAGATGCCTGTAATTTGAGGCCCGTACCCCTGCTCCCTCTTGATCTACCTCCAACGGTCACGTAATGAAGTTGGTCATTCAATGAAATTGTTACAAGAAATACCCGAAGCCATGCTTTAGTTTAGTTTAGTTGGTGTTGGAATTGGAATGGGAGTCGGAATTGGGCTGGCTAACCGCAAAAGTTGCATTACAAATCTCCGGGCTTATTGCAATGATACGACGACCACCACAGGCCACTTTCTACCGAAGGCATTGGATGTCTTTGTCCGGAAAAATATGATATGCAATTACTTGAACTCAATCAATTGTAAATTACTTATTTAATGATAATTATAAAAGCGGTTTAAGCTCTCATCAAAATTAATCTGTTGTCCAAAGTAAGGCTTAGCTCAGATCACTATTAATGGTTTCTTGCAGTGTACTATTGATTGACGGATGGCTAGAGGTTGTTGCCTTTTTGCCTGTCAATTTGCCGGGCAGATTTACGAGGAGTATCTGGCAACAAATCGGCGGAGTTTGTGAGATGGGAAGAAATTACAGATGCCATTATTAGCAATGGAAATGAATTGAATTGGCCGTGGAGCCATGGAGCTTTTTTGCTTTGACAATTATGTCAGGATGAAGGAGTACCCACCAGGCATACATTAAGCAGAGAACCGTATACAATGCAGCTGCAACATCCCACCCCAGCGCCATTCATCTCACATTGTGCGAAATGAGGAATTCGAGACTGCAGAATATGCTAATTTTCACCAGTCGCCGCCACTGCCGCCTGGCAATTGTCTCTGATATACCCATGTCCCATGCCCATGCTGAGGCCTAATCCCCTCCGCATCTGCCGCGGATCGCGGAGCCATCCGATGATGTAATGCTGACTCAATTAGGGAGCGCGCATCGCGCACAAAAGCCACCGCACATCGGCGGCAACCAAATTGCATGACTGCCACCTTATGAGCGGCTGGAAATACAGCCAGAAGATCTGAAGACAATGGCAGCTGGCACATAGGTTGGGTCTAGATATATATGCGACTCCGACTGGGACACGCCCCACTGCATCTCCATCTTAGCTTGGAACCGATGAAGCGTTGATCGCGGGGCACATGTCATAACAGAACTGTTCTCATGCTCCGCTAATGAGTCGCACACATTTTCACTTCTTTGAAGATCGACTTTAATGATCACAACAAAAATACAGTGGGCACTCTGACTAATAAGCCAACTGCTTTATGACCTTTCATGAAAGTGAGCCTTTTGTTTTAGAAAAATTTTTACAAGACTTCTTTCTGTAATTGAGAACATACGGAAACCAATTTATTTAATCTGGAAAATGTGCTCACAATGTCGACACACAAACTAATTTATTTAATCTCAAAAATGTTGTCTGTCTCTCTAACCTGTTATCGAAATTAATTCATTTCTGGAAAGAATTTTGTTTACTCCACAAAAGAACCTACTTGAATATTAAAAATTAGAAATTGAAAGCTTTTGTTTACAAAAACACGTTCTTCGGCCATTTTAAGGTCATAACTTTCACAGTACTCACAGTACACAGGCTGGCGACAGAGTAATAGCCACAAAAATGGAAATCGCTTGGCTTTACGTGACAAGAGCGCCCCAGAAACACCCAAAACACACAAAATGAAATACTGATATTCAGGAGTAAACCCAACTACACAGCCCATTACACCCGCCATGGGATGACACTTGATAAAGGTCGCCTTTACGTGCCTGCCATTTACGATATTCACAAAGGAAAAATTAAAACAAAAAGAAAAAAACAATAAATAAGGGGGAGACACAAGGTGGACAAAGAAATGATTGCCACAATTTGCATGTTTGGGGTTAACGGTATGCGAAATAAATTTACTATCAATCAAAGAGTTGCATAAGAGCCAACAAAGGGCAGGTAATCAATTTGGCGTTAACACATTTTAGCTTTGGTAAATTTATTTAACAAAATAATAACACATAAATCGCAAAATGTTATGACAGCAACATTTAGACAGTTTAATTGTTTAGAGAATTTATAATAAATAAATCATTTTAAGAAGCAAAAGGAAATAATATTTCTGTAAATTTTTAACCCTAAAATTAGACTCCCTGTGTCAGTCAAAACTAATTATATTGTTTTACTTTAGAACCCAAAAAAACAAGCTTAGTTTATAAGCTTTGTCATCACTAATTTTAGCCAAAGAAATACAGAATGAATTCACTTTTCCACAGTACATTGAACCGAAAAAGTATCAAATTATTCTTTAATTTACACCCCCAAAAGGTGTCAAATTAACGATCAGCACCCAAATTCCAATTAAAATACAACACCCTTCCCTTTCAAAGGTTGTTTCCCACACACCTGAGCGAAATTTCTAACTTTGTTTTTGTTTTTTTTTTTTCGCTCAAGAACAAAAAAGAAATCAGTGTCAATGAAAATGAAAAAAGATTTGACCACTGGCTGCGCTTCGAATGAACTTTTTTGAAGAACAAAACAAAACGAGAAATGAGATGGTGACGGAGAAACCGCGGGGGGAGGAGAGGGAATACTACGACAACAAGTTGCTTGGCAGTCAATGATGTCGACCCATTTCGCTCCGGCCTTTTCGAAGAAAGTAATTTCTCAGCGGCCATTGAGTATCCGCCGCATTCGAGTTGTAAACACGGAGCATTTCTTGGCCAACAGCCAGTCAGAGAGGGTACACTTAGGGAAATGTTATTATTATTCTGTTATGATCCATTATGGCTATTAAATTCTATTTAATATAAAATTAAAGTCCTCAAGTTTTCAAATATGCAGTAAAACTAACCCAAAGTATGTGTCTTACAAAGGTAAAGACCCTACTAATCAAAAAGGTCAGTGTGCTTATAAATAATATATATAGTACAGGTATAAAACTGGCTTTTAATCGCATAAACGCACACAGCTTATTATGCAGTTTTTAATATAAAAAACACAACTTTTTTATAAAAGAAAAAGAAATACTTCTCACAATAACCATTTAAATTCCTATCAAATTTCTAGAGTCACTTTCAGCCCTGTTATTTTTGCTGATGATAAATTCAAGAGACATTTCAAAGCAATAAATATCAAATAAATACTTTGATATCTTCAAACCCCCAGCTTATAGAAATGTCACGTACACAAGCTTCAAATCAAAAGGTTTCTGATGGGAGAGTTTGCAGTTTCACTGTTAATTTTTCTCAGTGCAGCGGCAGTGGCCGATTTAAGGCCAAGAACTTGCGCGGCAAGTGAACTATGTATGCATTTGGCTCGAAGCCTGTTTGCAGCAGGGAGGGGCACCCAGCGGGGCCAACTGGGAGCGGTGCAACCTGTTTGATTTTAGCCATGTGGAGTTTCGTTCTGGCTCTGGCCAGTTGCTTTTATCGATAACTGTGACTGTTGAAAGTCAAAGTTGGCATAGAATCCGGCGGTGGTCGCATTTCAGCAAATATTAAAATTACTAACCGCCTGAATGCCTCCAATTAGAACTTGAATGCTCGAAGGCCTAACGGACTGACTCAATGACAATGGCACAAAAAATATGATGATATATATATGGATTGTACGCTTTGGAGCTTTCGGGTGGCGATTCAACGGTATCTGATTGATCTGGGCCACTTGCTATTATCTATTATTTTTGTCACATTTCGCGATTTACAGTTGCAATCTGGATCAGAATCACAGCTTTACGAGTCACGTTTTCCGGAGCAACGGCATTAATTGTCACTTTGCCGGGTCCGCGTCCGGACACTGTTCTCTCTCTCTCTCGGCTAATTTGATAACGGCAATTGGCGGACAGCGTTCATTCTTGATTCAAATCGGAGGCGCGCACTCAAGATGGCCAAAGGGAGGGGACGGAGGGGTATACCCACTGCGGCAAATTGAGATCGGTTACCAAGACGCGCGCCCGCTCATCTGCGACCGTCGCGCTTAGCTTTCAACTTCGAACTGAAGCGCCGCTCGAAAGTCGAAAAGCCGCGTTCTCCAAGCTTCGCTGGAAAGCTCTCGCAGCTGATCGCCGGAGACCGGCTTTTTTGTGGCCACAACAAGTCGTAAACTCCCGTGTTTTAATGCGTATTAAGGGTATTCGCCAGAGAGCACAATGGCGGTCAATAAACTAGGTCTTAAGATATTAAAGGGTCTAAAATTGTATAAACTTTTTTGGAATGAAATCTTTTCTTAATATATAATAAATATTATAAAATATGTTGCTTAATAATTAAACTCTTAAAAAACTATAAAAATTAGTTCTTAAAGCTGTTTCAACTTTTACAAACCAATTTATGCTAAATGGTTCAGTTTACATTTAATTAAACTTTGAAAAATATCAATAATAAAGAACAAAATAACCATTGTCTCTTTCCAATTTTATCCAAAAACTTAAACAACTTGCAATCAGGTAATTAATTAAGTAATTTAATTTTCCTACTCACTTGGGATTTCCACTGGCATCCGTGTAGTTGCTGATGTAGCTGCCCGTGAGGCTGGTCAGATTGCAATCGAAGCTGGCGGAGAGTGTGTAGGCCTTGTTCAGGCTAAGCACTTCCCTGAGCTTAATGAGCAGCAGTTGACGCCTATCGTCCGCGGTAACACTGTCCACGGCAACACGCATGCGTGCCATCATGTTCAGAATACTGATGCTGTGTACATTAAGGTCCAGGGAGTGCAGGACAATCAGGTTGGTCACCTCATTCAGCTGGAACTGGATGGAGATGGTGCCGGTGCATTCGCCCGTCTTGAGGTTGGGCTCATAGTACAGCTTGTACTTGATGGGCCGCAGCTCGGTGGGCAGGCGCCACTCGATCTGTGGGGGTTATAAAGATTATTCCGTATCCAGGCAATCGATAATAAGTCGCCCTATAAAGCGGGCAATGCGGCGATAAAGTGGCGATACGAAAAGGGGTATAATGTTTGGGTCAAGTGGTAAACCTAATGGACTTTGTTGCAGTAATTCAATAATGATTCACTCATTCTTTTCCCAATCTTTATTTTTAACTATGCTTTTTCTTATTAACTGAAATTTAATTTATGGTATTTTATGCCTTAAAGGAAAATAGTTTGCAAAGAAATACATTTATTTATCTAAAGAAAGCTTTTGTGAAAACATTGTTTGTATGACAAATTATCCTTCAAGAACCCCCTCTAAGTGTTAGTGCCTCTTATATCAGCTGTACCAGTCCTCAAATGGCTTTGTATATAGTCCTCGAGCACATCCAACATCCGCTTGGCCTCGTCCAGCTCTATCCACAGGTTATCCCTGTGGACGACCACAACTACGAGGGCCACAATCAGGCAGGTGGAAAGCAGGCCGAAGAATATAGCCACGCGCTCTGCGGTGAACAGGTCTAGGAAAACATATATCTTAAAGTTCTGTCAAATCGAAAGTCCTTTGTTAGACATAAATACCCTTAAACT
This sequence comes from Drosophila watanabei, assembly GCA_008042575.1. NCBI lineage: Eukaryota > Metazoa > Arthropoda > Insecta > Diptera > Drosophilidae > Drosophila > Drosophila watanabei. The sequence goes on along the minus strand of VNJS01017705.1, from coordinate 74,166 downwards.
TTTCCTTGAGGCGACCCATTTTTGAGACTCTTAACTGGCTGTTGTTCGCAATTAAACTGACTTAACTGAACTGTAAAATTAACAAATTTCTGGACACAACAAAAAGTTTAACTATGATAAAAATACAAAGAAATAAACGTTTCTTTGGGCGATAAGCACTTGAAACCGAATTGGTGGTCATGCCGACTTTATGACCATCGATGACCAATGGGTCTGTCCTAGCTGGGGTTTTTTCCAGCACTAATTAGCTTTTAAATATATCACTTGAACATGTTTAATGAAGTTCTTAGGATATAAATATCCTTCAGATAGTCTCACTTTACTTACCGCATCAGGATCGGGCAGTCCTGTTGGCAGAGTCGGATAGATGGGAGCAGTGCTGGTAGAGGTAGTGCCGCCACCTGGAGTAGTTGCACCCGAGGGAGTGGTGCCATCTCCTGGCGAGGTGCCACCGTCTCCTGGCGAGGTTTCACCACCACCAGGAGTTGTATTGCCGCCTGGAGTTGTATCACCACCGTCGTCAGTTGGCCTGTTTGGATCCTGGGTAGGAGCGGTGATCGTTGTAGTGGATGTGGATGTGGTGTCCGCTGTCAAGGCATCGATCTTGTCAAGGGCATCCTGCAGATCATTCTCCAGATCCGCATTCTGGACGGCCAGCACGATGGTGGAGACACAGAAGGCCGTGGTGGCCAGGCCCAGAAAGATGGCCACTGCCTTGACCGTAAGCCCTAAACGATTCACACATTATGAGCTCACATCAAGATCCCGATTCTATAATGTCAAACACTCACAGGCAAAATGCATATCAAGGGATCCTGATTTCTCCTTTTTCCCGGAACACTGTCTCGACTGCTTCCTTCAGGCTGGAAGCCGAATTGGAAACTGAATGCAAGTAGCGAATCTGACCCAACAATTTGGACTTGATAAATACAGCCAGATTGCTGGCCGATATCTAGGCAAGCTATACAACTCCGTGTCCAGATAAATATTCGGTTTATTTGCCGCCATAACGTGGTTCGTGGTCCTTTGGGCTTACGTTTATAGCCTAATACATGCTATAAACGTAATGGCAATGCCATATATCGGTATTTACGGCTGGACAGTCTCGTCTAGATGGAAACTACAAATGCGCACGGTCATGATTCCGTGTTCTGACCAAATACGATATCGGGACATAACTCCCTCCAGTCGTATCTGTGGCCATTCCTAACTGCTATAAAAATCGCCATACGCCCGGATAAAAATGAAAATTTCATGGTTTTATTTATGGTTTGATTTCGAATTTTATTTTATTGAACTCGAGCGGAAATTTCGCTGGCTGCTTATGCAATTATAATTAGTGCCTAATTGGCTTGTTTTCATCTATATATACGTATGGGTTTTACAATTGGTTTTTCTTGGTCAGCAGCGGCGAGGCCGTGCCGCTCAGCCAGTCGGTGATGTCAGCACGGTTCCTGGCCAGCCACTCGATGTTGTACTTGATCGTCTCCACGGCCTCCAGTCGGGAGTTGGCCCCAGCTCCGGAATCCGGATACTTCTCATAGAATTGCTGCACTTCCTCCAGCTTAACGGTTCCTGCAAAGTTCTGAGTGATCTGGGAGATCAAGCGGCCAAAGTTCCTGTTGGTCAGGGTAAAGCGAGCCGATAACTCGGGCCAGTGCTCGCGGTAGTACTCCCACACCACAGGCTCGCCCACCGGATTGGCAGCAATGTTTTGCACAAGTGTAAAGTAGTCCTGCGAGCGCACAATGCTCTCGTCGTAGGCCAGATCCAAGAAGTTGAACAGCCGCTGGGCATCTCGAGAGCCCGTCAGTCCGTACATCAGCTTGAGACGCTCACTGGCATCCTTTTCGTCCAGGAAGAGAGCGTACAACTGCTCCCAGGTGGACTGGCTGCTCGACTCCTGAATGCCATAGTAGTAGACGATCTCGCGGAGATCGGGTGAAGGCCTGGCGGTTGTGGGGTTCAGCAGGAAGGCATTGAAGCGGGTGGAAGCCTGCTCCAGGCAATCAGGCACACCAAGGGCACAGGCGGCGGACAAAATCGAGACCCTCAAGCGACTGCAAAGGAGTAACAAAGAAGTTAAGAAAAGATTTGGATGGATAGATTTAGACCTGATTCCTTACTTCCTCAGGTGATTGTTGGCATCCACAGTCCAGCCCACCTCCTGGTAAATGTTGGTCAGCAGGCTCCTGGCGTAGGTGAGGTAGGACACGTATCCCTCGCTGAACATGAGACTGCGGTGGAGGGCAATCAGCTTATTGGCTGCCACATACCAGGGCACAAAGTCTTGCTCCTGAGCCAAGTAGCCGGTCATCTCCAGCGGCACAATGTACGAGAGCTGGCTGGCATCCGCCAAAGCAAAGGCATCATTAAGGAGATGGGCTCGGTCGGCAATGTCAAAGCGACTGGGATCGGTGTTTAGCTGCTGAATGAGCAAGGTCCAGAGACTCTCCTCATAGTTGACCCTGTAGTAGCCCGTCTGGTTGACATTGAGTTTAATCCACTCAATGTCGCTGTCGAGGGCAATGCCCACGGAGTCCAAATCGTAATCATAGACCACACTGCCCACCGAACCATCGTCCCAGGTGGAGGCTGTGTAGGTGATGGGAACACTCCATTTGTAGCCAAACTCGCTGTCCTCAGGAGCCTCCTCATAGCTGGCTGGATTAGAGAGGAATCTCTGCTGGGTGATTAAGAAACCGGCAGCTACCTTTGATACATTCAGCACTGGATAACCCATCTGGTTGGTCCAGGTAAGCATCAGCTTCTTCACACCCAACTCGGGCACCACAGCATCCACTTCGGTGAGGAAATCGTCGGTGACCGTGTTCTTGAACTGATGCTTCTCCAGGTAATTGGTCACCGCCTCCTCGAACTTCTCGGCACCCACATAGGTTTCCAGCATGCGGATCACGGAGCCACCTTTCTCGTAACTGATGGTGTCAAAGATGGCACTGATCTCGCTGGGAGTCTCTACTTTTTGAACAATGGGATGCGAGGAGAGCTTGGCGTCGTACACCATCACGGGATGCAGGGCAATGATCTGGAACTGCTCCAGCTGAAAGAGGAATGAAGAAGGTAAGAAATTTGGGTTACCAGACACGGAGGAAAGCCTTTGGTTCCTACCATTCCCCAGTCCGAGTGCACAGCGTTGACTCCCTTGTACTGCATGTAGCGGGCGAAGCCCTCGTTTAGCCAGATGTCGTTCCACCATTGCATGGTGACCAGGTTACCGAACCACTGATGGGCAATCTCATGGGCCAACACGCCGGCAATCGATTGCTTGTTCAGAGTAGAGCTGTAGCTGGAGTCGTACAGCAAAGCGGTCTCCCGATAGGTGACCAATCCCCAGTGCTCCATGGCGTTCGAGGAGAAGTCAGGAATGGCGGCCATGTCCAGCTTGGTCAGGGGATAGGCCACCTGGTAGTACTGGATATAGTACTCCGTGACCGCTGCTCCAAACTCCAGGGCAAACTCCACCTTTTCGATCTGATGGGATGTGGCATAGGCCTGCATGGAGAAGTCTTCACCGATGCCATTGGCATTGACCGTGGTGGACTGAGAGGCAAAGTCGGACACGATGACGCAGACCAGGTAAGTGCTCATCGACACGGTGCTCTCGAAGATCGCCTCGGTATAGTCGCCCAAGTAAATGGATTCCTAATAAGGTTTTTCTTGGTTTAATTGCTAGATTGTGGTTTTAACTAAAGGGTAAGCTTACGGTTTGCCTCATGTTGGAAATGGCATGGTAGGAGCCACTGGGATGCACCACAGTTATGGCAAAGGTGGCCTTCATTGCGGGCTCATCAAAGCAGGGAAAACCCTGGCGGGCATAGACGGGCTCAAATTGCGAGGTGGAAATGTTTCTGTTTCATGAAGAATGCTTAGCATACTTTTAGGCTTAAGAAAAAGTATATACATTACCTCTGCGCTCCCGCCCCGTTCTGGTAAGTACTGCTGTACAAACCCACAAGCTTGCCCTTCATCTGTCCATTGAATATGATGCCCAGGGTGATGCTGGCAGCCACCGGCAGCTCCTCGGTCATCGTAATAATCAGAAACTGTCGTTCAGTCTCCAGTTCCCAGCTCTCCACCTCGCGGCCCGTGACATAGACACTTGTAATTTCCAGCAGGTAAGAGTGCAAGATGATCTGATTGGTGGCTTCGACCACCGTGATGCTGATCTTCTCCTGACCAGTGAAGTTACCCGTTTCCAAGTCCGGATGCCAGTAAACTTCGTAGTGCGTGGGCACCAGAGCCGTGGGCAGGCGATAATCAATCTACAAATGGGGATTATCGTAAATCGATTTTAGCGATTAACCTGCGAAGCTGATTACATACACTATCTTCCCGCTTCACCCGCTGGCCCTGCGCTCCATTCCACTCCTCGAATATGTCGATTTTGTTTTGCACATCACGCAAGTCCTGCTCCAGCTTGGCATTCTGCACAGCCACCACAACGGTGGCAGTGGCAAAGGCCACCACTGCCCAGGAGAGCACCACCTGTAGCCAATATCCCGACAAGAACATCTTTGCAATCGCACCTATCGCGAGCGACTAACTAACGAAACTTTTGGGCCGACTAACTGCCGGGCCAATAATGTGGCTATCACCGGCACCAGTTGATTGTGTGCACTCGAGTCGGTTTATGTCGCCCCCACGATTGCGATAATAATTGACCAAATTACCGCGATTACGGTCAGAACCCAAGTTTTCAACAGGCGATAGTGTGAAATCCGGAGATCTAACGAAAATGATTCATTTGTGGCACCAATTGGGGCAGAAGGGTATCGAATTGATTAGCTTGGCTTATGAGGCCATACAATGTGTTCTACATCATTGTAGAACCTTACTTTTTCAATTGTGAGCTTAATTTTCAATGCCAGAAATGTTTGCTTCAAGAATAAGTTTTCACAAATTCCAAAATCATGCAAAAAATCACCTTTTATATTTCATCATCCCCCATTAAAACTTTCCATTGACTATAAACTAATGAAACTGATATTTTGCACCTTTGTAAATGTCAATAAAATCAGATATATTACTCTATTCTAGGCACTATACCTTTAAAGCTGCAATCTATTATCAGGGCACTAGCTAGCCCAATCAGCAATTATCCATTGCTTATTTATAGACCTGTAATTCGAGTTTTTCCCATAACTAGCTTATCTTTATTTCAGGCTGTTTTCAACACATTTTTTGCTTTATAATGGCAATTATACGAGTACAAGTTTAATGGGCAGCGTGGCCAAAATGCCACTTCCTTCTCGGTTTATTCTACAGTTGCTGCTTGTCCAGCCAGGCGTCCACGCCCTCGAGGTTCTCGGCCAACCATACAATGTTATTCTTCACCGTCTCCAGGGCCCTCACACGGGCAGCTGTTCCGGCTCCAGCCTCTGGATATTTGGCAAAGAACGCCTCCATCTCCTCGAGCTTGGTCTGAGTATTGAAGCGGGCTGTAATTGAGGGTATCAGGTTGCCCAGATAGCGCTCATTGAGGCCGAAGCGATCCACCAAACGTTGCCAGTTCTCCCGGACATAGTCCCAGACCAGGGACTCGCCCACGGGATTCGCTGAGATGTAGGTGAGGCAGGTGAAGTAGTCCTGACCCCGCACATACTCCTCGTTCCAGGCGAGATCGATGTAGCGCTGCAGCAGCCATGGAGACTGCACGGCGGACAAGCCGTACATCAGCTTGCTCTTCTCGCTGGCATCGCCCTCGTTGATGAACAGCTCCCACACTGTCTCCCAGACTTCCTGGTCGCCCACGGAGAGGATTCCGTAGTAGTAGACCGTCTCACGAACATCGGGCTTGGGACGATCCTCAGGCTTGGCCAGCCAAGTGGTGAACTGCTGACCAGCCTCCGTGAGGCAGGACTCCAGGCCGAGCGAGCAGGCGGCGCTCAGAGCGGTGACACGTAGGCGGCTGCAGGTTAAGAAAGTTTAAGAATTAGTTTTAAAAATATATATACTTAACTCTCGGGGAGCTCCACTTACTTGTCCAAGTGATCCTCGCCCACCGTCCACGTCAGAGCCTTGTAAATGGGCTCAATCAAGGCGGTGGCATACTTCTTGTACTTGGCATAGCTGCTGGTATAGTACAGGGTCCTCTTCAGGGAAGTGAGACGAGTGGCGGCCACGCTCCAGGGAACGTAGTCTGCCTCCTTGTCCAAATACCGGGTCAGCTCAAAGGCCGTCTCGTAGGGCAGCTGGGTGGAGTCAGCCAAGGCAAAGGCATCGTTAAGGAGAGAAGCCCGATCGCCGGCGCTGAAGGAGCTCGGCTCGGCCACCAGTTGATCAGCCAGAGCGGACCACAGATCGGTCTCATAATTCACCCGATAGTAGCCCACCTGATCGGCGTTGAACTTGATCCACTGGACGGCAGCGGGAACGGTTATAGTGACTGCCAAGGAAGGGATTCAGAGATCAGAGATTAGAGATGAGAGCTCAAGTGTTGCATACAAATGGCACCACTTACTTTCGCTCTGGTCGTGGTAAAACCAGGCACGCTGCACCTCCGACTGGGCACTGGTAGTGTATGTGATGGGGATCGACCAGCGGTAGCTGTGCAAATAATGTATGTGCGAAAATGGCCATCAGATAGGATTCGGACCATAAGTTCTGCTCCGAACTCACCTGAATTCCGAGGGCTCGTGATCGGCTTCATAGTCGTTCGGGTTGGACAAGAAACGCTTCTGCGTTAATTTGTATTCCGTGTCGGAGACCTTCTCGATCGTGACCACTGGCAGACCCATCTGCAAGTGGAAGATATGCCCAAAGCGAGTTGCCAAAAATATTCGCAAGAAACCTTTTGTTTTTTTCTTACCTGCACTGTCCAAGTCAGCATGATATCGGTCACATTGTATTCCAGATCCAGCTTGTCGATCTCCGAAAAGAAGTTGTCCGTCTCGGCCGTGGAGTACTTGTACTGGTTCAAGTAGTTGGTTACCGCCTGGCGGAAGGTCACCTCGCCCAGGAAGTCCTCCAACATGCGCACCAGGGAGGAGCCCTTTGAATAGGTGATGGTGTCGAAGATCTCTGTGATCTGATCGGGATTCTCCACAGTCTGGATGATGGGATGAGAACCCAGGGTTCCATCCAGAGTCAGTACAGCATGCAGGGTGCTAATAATAAATTGATCCCGCTAATTGGATTAAAAATACGGATTAAGATGGGTTTTAACTCATGAGTTTCTATTTAGATACTTACCATTTTCCATTCGGGGAACACAGCATCCACGCCAAGGTACTCGATGAAGCTAGCAAAGCCCTCATTTAGCCACAGATCATTCCACCAGTTCATGGTTACTAGAAAGGGAATTAATTAATCAGTCTTTAGGCTGAGTCATTACAGGGTATCAACGTACCCAAGTTGCCGAACCACATGTGAGCAAACTCATGGGCAATAACGCTGGCGATGCGCTGCTTGTTCGTAGCCGAACTCGTCTCCGCCTCGTAGAGGAGCGATGTCTCGCGGTAGGTGACCAATCCCCAGTGCTCCATGGCACCGGAGACAAAGTCGGGAATGGCAGCCATGTCCAGCTTGGGCAGCGGATACTCGATTTGGAAGTAGTCAATATAATACTCAATCACGCCCTTGCCCACGTCCACGGCAAAGTCCACCTTGTTGATCTGCTCGGGAGTGGCGTACACACTCATGGTGAAGGTATCTCCAATGCCATTCGTATCAATGGCCACCTGCTTGGAGGTGAAGTCGGAGACGATGAAGCAGGCCAGGTAAGTGCTCATGGGCACGCTTTTCGCGAAGGTGACCTCCTGGAATGCGCCCTGGCTGACACTGGAGGCAACGTTCATGTTGGACAAAGCATGGTAGTCTCCCTCAGAGGGATGCACCAGCGTGATGGTAAACTCGGCCTTCAGAGCCGGCTCATCGAAGCAGGGGAAGGCCTGGCGGGCATAGGTGGGCTCAAACTTGGAGGTGGCTATCCATTTACGACTCTCGTCCGCCTTCACATACGAGGAACTGTACAGACCCACGATCTTGTTGGCCATCCAGCCCTCGAATCCAATGTGCAGCTGTATCTCACTGCCCTGCGTCAGCGGCTCGTTCAGCTGGAAAATGAGGAACTCCTTGATGGCATCGAAGGATGTCTCCTGGATTTCCAGGGTTTCACTGCCCGTATTCAGTAAGGCAGCACTCGAGATGGTGAGGTTAAGGGAGTGCAGCACAATCTTATCGGTTGCCTCCTTGACTTGAATGGTAATGGTCTCCTGACCACTAAACTCTCCCGTTTCGATGTTGGGGAATAGGTAAAGATCGTAGTGAGTGGGCACTAGGCTGCCGGGCAGCCGGTAGTCGGTCTTCTCCTCAGGGGCAGCTGTAGTGGCCGGTGAGGCAGTCGTTGCAGGAGAGGCAGTTGATCCCGGAGAGGCAGTCGATCCCGGAGAGGCAGTAGAACCGGGACCCTCAGTCGGTTCTGGACCCTCTGTGGGACCTGGCTCTGCCGTGCTGCTAGTGGTGCCCGGATCTGCAGAACTCGTGGTCCCCGGAGCAGCTGTACTCGTAAACCCCGCCTCCAGCAGATCCAGCTTCTCCTGGGCGTCGCGCAGGTCGCTCTGCAGACTCGACTTCTGGACAGCCAGGACAATGGTTGATACGGTGAAGGCGGTGAGCGCCAGGCTCAGGCCAATGGCCACCAGTTTGGCGGTGATAATCATGATGGAGACGCTAGCGTTAATCCAGTACGGGCCGCGTCCAGGGCGAAACTGAGAGCTCCCCTGGCTGGCGGAGCAACAGGTAAGGTTGTCGGAGACTCAAGTGGGCCCCTATATCTTAATTGGCTGCGTGCGTTGCAGATTGCTAATCTAATCGCGAGTCGATGAGCCGGCGAGCACGGTATTAGCCGGAACATGGGTCTAGTATGTACAGTGCTCTCGGCTGACAATCGCCCACAAATTTATGGACCCTGTCATGGCGCTTTGATTAAAGTTAGAAATGCCAAAGATCTGGCGCGTTTTTCCTCGGGCAGAGTGCCGGAATTCCAAGCTGGCCGCTGAGCCCCGAGGAACTCCCGGTGTCAAGGCCCATATGTGTGTGAAGTACGCAGCCTGCGACGGCGGCAGACCAATTGAGCAAACTTCGGCTACCTGAGGTCCCTAGAGGATAGCGTTGTCCCTTTCTGGTTCTGTTTTACCCGGCGCTTAGGTCCTAAAAAACCCTTTTCCGGTGTTATGGAAAGCCAGACGAGAGACTGGCGACGACCTAATTAGAGAATCGGTATTTTCATTGTGCTAAAACCCAAACATTGAAATTTCCGCACACGTTTTCGCATTGCGGCAGCTTGGAAATTGACGTACTTATAATGACTTTGCCTTTTTCGTGCGATGGAAGCGGGAAGTTCTACCTATAATAAAGGCACCTTAATTACTATATAGATCTACATTCAAGTACGGATCTTTTGTTGATTTTATAACCGCTTGTTTTATTTTATCTGTAAAGTGCTAACGAGCTGTCATTATCAATCGATTATTTTCAGGGTAAAGTTGTGTTCAAGTTGAGATTTCTTTCACTTACTATCTTCTATTCTTAATTCGATTGAATCGAATTTATAGCTCTTTAGCTTATCTTTGATTTGTTGAATTTGTTGATTCAATAGAGTTATGACAGTTTAATGATAGTTCCATAAATTTGCTTCCATTTTAAGGTTGCAAATGTATCTGTCCGGTTTTTCCTATTTACTCTCCATGCATTTTCTATTTATTTTAAAAATATTTGAGGTATTTTAGTTACTTTTTAAATTCTGTTTTATTTCTTACGATTTTATCTTAGGATCCTATCTGAATTTCTATGTTTAGAAATCCTGAAAATCCCAAAACCTTCCCAGGCGGCACTAAAAAATCCAATCCATCTTATCTCTGACTGCTCCTAATGAGATGTTGAACGTCATTTGGCCTAATCCGAGGTATTAACTTTTGCGATTTGAAAATACCAACAATTCCGGCTCCATGCCGAGGCCGAGGGGTTATTTTTCCCGACTCGCCGGCTCACCACAAAGCGCAATTAATTTCCCAGATTATAGCCATGCTACATTTTTACTGTTTGTCATATGTTTTGTTATATAATTGGCTTGGCCAGTCCAAAACAAAAACCCAAACAACCCCGAAGCGTAGCCGAACCCGAACCCAAACCCGAATCCAAATCCAAATATAATCTTGGCATTGATGTTGTGCAGTGTGGGAGTTCGGAAAATCCGGCAGGACTGAATGAAACCGGCTGGAATTCATTCATGAGCACGTCGGGGCGCCGCAGGACATCTACCTGACTAAGCGTGGGAAAGTTGCCCGAGGCAGGGGATCCTCCAGGTAGACGCAGGAAACTGGGCTGCTCCGCAATTGCATCGCGGGCTGCCAGTGGGTTTTATTCGTCCTCAGCGGGGAGTTCCTACACCCCCGTGCCCATGCAAAATTTCCAAGTGGAAAATGGCAAATTTCCGGTTTTTTGCCCAGGCCCGAATTTCCCACGGGCCGCTCCCAGGAGGGCGCCCTTTCCGCCGGCACGTCGGCCTTATAAGCGAGCAGCGGGCTCTGCCGATCATTCAGTCGAGCTAACGACGTCACAGAGACAACATAATTATCATCATTATATCCAAATAAGACGATATGCTCTTCACATTCTGCTTGTTCCTGGGAGTGGCCAGCACCTTGGCCGGCGTCATGGAGCCCATGAACTACTACCAGTACACCCAGTTCCAGGCCCCGCTCTCCTGGGAGGATATCACCGCCAAGGGACTGCAACTGGCTCTGACTAGTTGCCAGCATAGTTTCCAGTGGCAGCGATGGAACTGCCCGGTCACGGATTTCGTGAAGAGATCCACCACGCCAGCGGAGACTAAGACGGATCGGGAGGGTGTCTATGTGACGGCCATTTCGATGGCCGGCATTATTTACACCCTGACCAAGGATTGTGCCAACGGAGTCATCGCTGGATGCGGATGCACGGACAATGCCCTCAACGTGCCCTGTGCCCATGAGCCGGAGAAGGCCTTGGAGCAGTACGAGAAGCGATTTGGATTGGGATCAGGAGCCTCTGCCCACAACCAGCGGGTGGTGGGGAGCCTGCTCAAGGAGTCCCTGCAACAGGAGTGCCGCTGCAAGCAACCAGGACCCGCGCCGGGCCAATGCCTTGAGGAGGAGTGTGTGGCTGTCTTGAAGCCCTTTGAGAGCCTGGCTCAGGACCTGCTGAAGATGTACGACGATGCCATCCAGCTGGACACCACCAGCAGCAACCTGAAGATCATGTGGGAGAATATTCCCCTCGACACGCTGGTCTTCATGGAGGACTCGCCCAACTACTGTGAACCGGAGGCCACTGGTCGCTGGAAGGGTACCCGCGGTCGTGTATGCTCCAAGGACAGGAGCAGCTCCGTGGAGGAACGCCTCTCCTGCCAGCAACTGTGCCGCGTCTGCGGCTACCGTGCCCGCTCCCAGCACCTCAAGACCGAGCGGCGATGCAACTGCAAGCTGGTCTGGGGTTTCCGCCTGCAGTGCGACGTGTGCGTCCAGCTGGAGCGCCAGTATACTTGCTACTAAGTGGAAAGCAGGGATGAAGTCCAGGAGGGGGCGCTGGTCGAGCCCCAGCAGAGATTACTCAACTACGATTTAAGTTAATTTATTTGTACCCATCGCCTATTTATTGCCACAACACACGCTATCAATAAACACACAAGATAATATTTATATAAACATTGTGCAATCACTTTCCTTGGCCTTGGGGTTACTTAGCTGATTTCTGGAGGGGAAGCAAGTCATTACGCCACAGGTGTCCATGGTAAATTATCAATTATCAAATGAAAAGTCAGTAAATCAACCCGATTTGTGCATATCTTTATTTCGAAGAACTTAAAGCCTAGAACCGTAACTTATTGCCTCATGAGATGGTCTCGTTTTCTAGCTGATCCAGGTGGTCGGCTTGCCCTCCACCCGGTAGCCATTGTAGGCGGCAGCCGCGGAGGAGGCGGCAGCTGCCAGCTCGGATCTCCGGCTAGGTTCGCCGGCCCAGTAGGAGGGCACTTCGTAGCTTTGGACCATCTTGTTGCTGTTCTTGATGGCCGAGATGATCAGCAGGAAGATGGCCAGCTTGCCCACCAGAATGGACTTGACCAGCAGCAGCTTAAGCTTGGTCACCAGGAAGGGAACGATGGCCGACTGGATGAGGAAGGGCAGGATAAAGAGAGGCAGGACCTTGGTGATCATGTCGTACTTCTTGCCGCGACCTAAGGTTTAAGTTAAAGTTAATTATAAATATTTTATATTATATTTTTAGGGCTGGAAACCCACCTTCTTCGCTGTTATCCGAGGTTAACCAACGGGCGGCTATGATCTCCTTGAGGTTCTCGCCATCCAGTTTCACGTGCACAATATCATTGTTCATGTCCAGGCTAACATTCAACCCGGGACCCACATGGTACCGCTCAATGCCCCCCGTCTCCTCCTGGCCAGGCTCTTCCGGCCGATCCGTTTCTGAATCCAAATCCTCGCGCCTCTTGTTGCGATCCTTGCGCTTGCGTTTGCGCCGCTTTTTGCCCGCCGACGTTTCACTGTCATCGTAACTGGGCGACTCGGTCTGGGCCTCCAGCAGAGCCTCTGCATTGACATCCTGGCGGATTTCCTCGGCCAGAACATCCCCAGTCTCCGGCTGCTCCACCGGACTCAGCTGGGCCTCGTTGCCCGCCATTTGAGGTGCACTGGCGCGATCCCTTAGCCGCTTCTTGTACTCACTGGTCGTCTTGTTGCCCAGATAGGTGCTCTTGTAGTTCTTGTAGATGCCCATAAAAATGTGCGAGTTCTTCCGCAGCGCCTGCTTGTCCTCCGGCTCATAGCTGCTGGCCAAACCCCGGGCCGCCTCCGTCGCTGCTGTGCCCGCCTCTGGGGTGGAGGTGACCGATGACTGCTGGTCACTCCCGCTGGCACTGTCCTGGCCAGAGGCCAGCGAGCCGCAGATCAGGCTCAGCAAAAGGAATCTCACCAGGCTGCTCATCTCCAGGTGACTGCGGCTGTAGAGTGTCTGCTGCAATGGCCAGCCACAAAATGTGGCACAAACGGTGGCGGCCAAGCGTTTTATCAACTCCGAAGAAAGCGTTGGAAATGCGTCGGCCGAGAAGCTGCGGAAAAACAACTGGGCAGCGTCTCGAGAGCCAGAGCCAGAGCCAGAGCCAGAGCTGGCTGCATTCTGAGGCTGGAATTGGCATTGGAATTGAGCACAGACAACTGGCAATGCGAGAAGTTGTCGCTGCAACCAGTTACCAGTGGCTAGAACACGATTCTAGCGCTGGATCCTCTTCAATTAAGCCGCCAGCCGTCCAAAGCGACGTCTGTATTGCTGTGTGCTTAGCTTGTTGCTTAGCTGTCCCGCTAAGAAAATCTGGAGTAGGCCTGCGATTTCTCAGTGATCTCGCTCATTGATTTCTTTTAGCTCTAATTGCCCCCGGACCCCCGATGGCCATAAATAATGCCGGCGGCTCTCTAAATAGCCTGCTAACGGTCTGCCACGCGAAGGCTTCGGTCCGTGCCCCGTTCTTTGCCTCGCAGAGAGACGCCTCCAATTAACATGGGAAAGTTGTTGACAAAATTGAGTTCGAATCGGTCTGAAAATCCAGAGTAGAAAGTAAATTCTAGTCGATCGCCGATCGTCGAAAAATCCGCTTTACGTATTTGGTCTCCTTAATTACTTTCACACAATTAGCCATCAAATAGTATTTCAGTTCGCAGAAAATGAAACAAAAGCAATTGTGGTAGCTATGGCTATAACTATGGCTATGGCTTTATTTCCCCCATAACCTGGACTACCGCGAGTGTTGGCCGTTGGTTTTTATTTCCCCAATACACCTATCAATGTTCGATAATACATTTTGGACATATAAATGGCCAGCAGGTAATCTTATCTCTCGGGAAAATAACAAAAGTTGGCTAATCCCTGCTAGCTTAGGTAATACAAAGTCCAGGGAATAACGTTAAAGATTAGTCACAATCATAGTTTATAGGAATAAAATGTGTTTTCACAGAGTATAATAGGTTTAAATGGGAGCCATATTGTTTTGTTTTTTACGTTTAAGTTAAGTAAATAGTATATAATAATAAAAAGGGTTCTTTTATACTTCCTTTTATTTTATAATACATATATTTGAAAAGAGTATATCTACGAAAAGACAACCAGTATACCCTTAACATCTTTAAAAAAAATTAAAAATAATTTCAAATATAATGCCAAAGAATAAACCTTGCAGTAATTTATGGAATGACTCACTGGCTATAGACACTTTTTTTAAATATTCGTGAATGAAAGTGAATTGCATATATGACTAAGTATTCGTCAATGAAAATCCGTTATTCCGCTGTAGGCTGACTTAGTACTTGTTGATAATTATAAATTTAAATTCAGTACCTCATTGTTAATTAGCTGATAAATCATAATCGGCCCGCGACGAAAAATGAAAGCGAATCGAACTTCATGGGGTCTGAGGCGGCGACGAATACGACGACTTGGGTGCTGCCCTCAATATAGACACGCGTCGTGAAAGAATGCCCATGTCCAAGTCCATGTCCACAATCAAGTTCCAATGCATTACACCACCAAATGCGATGGGCCCGAAAAAGGTCGCTCGTCGTCAGAGAAAATACGGACCTATGCATATTCAAAGCATTGCACTGCAAAGCATATTCTAATCTAAAGAATTAATTAAATGCTGAAATTACAATTGCAATTGCAACAGCAAATTAATGATGTTATTGTTAACTTGAAATCGGCAAGTGGAGAGTCTAAGCATATAGTTGATCTCGTACTTTGAGTTATTTTGAAAAGTATTTGTCTATGGTAAGAAAATATCAAAAGCCGGATAATATTTTTTGTGGCTCCGTTTTTGTTAAATCTTGAATACAATTTTCAAGAACATATATCTTCTTTTTATAGGATTTTTTCTCTGTGTACCTAGTCATATTCGGCAGTCTGGCGGGTGGCAGCAACTGATGGCACTGTGAGCCGTATGGATGCGGCACGATTTGCTTGTTTTGGCGCACGTTCGTGCTACGCTGCGGCTGCGCGATGTCCGGCTGCCGAATTTCAAGTAGCCGACCCGTGGGCCGGCCCAGACCCTCGTCGATAAAAGCCAATGTCAATGTAAGCCCTCCACTCAATTGTTCACCAGTGTCGGAGCAGTGCAGTGTCAAGCGGATTACCGGATACTCAAACTTATCCCGAAGGACTAAACTAACATCGAATCAAATCGAATCGAAATGGCCGCCAACCAGAAGATTGTGTTTGCTCTCGTGTGCCTGTTTTTGGCCTGTGATTTGGCGTTGGGTCAGCAGCAGGCTGCCAACAGCTCGGAGGCGGAGTCGGATGTGGCTGGTTAGTGAACTTAAAAACAAAAATATAGATATATATAAAGTGAGCTAACTAATGACATTATAAAACATAAACCAAAGGCAAAATGTAGACAAAGAAATTTCAGTGACAAACAACAATAGCTTTATAGAAACTTTAACTAAGATCAAAATGCAATCACTACAAAATATTCTATCTAAAAAGAAGTAGTTTTTTAAATTCTAAGCATTAATTTTCTTTTCTTACCCTTTTCAGAGAGCCGCACCTTTGGCCACCACTTCCTGCGTCGCATCAGCTTCGCCCTGGTGCCCGGCGCCTTTGTGGTGGGCGTGATCACCACCCTGCTGGCGGCCTTGACAGTGGTCTCCATCAAGGGTCTGGGCGTGGGTGTCATTCTGCTGGTGCTGGCCATTGGTCAGATGCTTTCCCGCGCTCTGCCCGTCCAAGCAGCTGCGGCCTATGCCGCCGCACCCGTTCCGGCTCCAGTGCCCGTGGTCTACTCCCACTCTCACACCCAGCAGCCCGTGTGGCTGGAGAAGGAGTGGTAGATTCTGGAAAAGAATGCCAATCCTTTGACTGGACGAGAAAGCGAATCAATAGAGAAAGCTAGCTGGTAGAGGGCCAGGAGTCACATTTACCTCAGCCTCAGCGAGCATGCAACCAAATAATAATTTAAGTTTAGTTTAAATTATTTATTTAACTTATTTATTTATTGCAAGTAATTTATGACAGGAATGAAAAAATTCAGCAGAGAATTTTCTTTGATATTTATATGAATTGAAGTGTAAAGAAAATTAGTCTGCTGTCTGAAATTTTAAACTGAAATTAAATTATAAAATAGAAACATTTTTGGCAAAACGAATTTCTAATGTGAATTTGATTTGATTCAATAAGAAGGCATACAGTTTTAAGGAAACCTTAACAAAGATTTAAGACTCCTAAAGAGGTTTGATTGATATTTATAAAAAATGTTTCCAAAACCAAACAAATAATAAATCAGCAATCGAAAATTTCTACCGATTGATTGCGCATCTTTTTCCGCTGCTATGAAAAGTGAAATTTCTACCTCATTTCGAATTCTGCGGAGGGCGTCCATGATTTACGGTTCTTTTAACTGCTCTTCCGCAGCGTCGGCGTTGACGGCGCGTATAGAAAGTCAATTGATACGCCTCCCCGATCCAAAATAATCGAAATGGGTCACAGTTGGGCAAAACAAAAGACACACACACACTTCAATAGCGATAATTAGCCAGTCACGGATTTCTCCTTGGAGATATGATAGTCGAGCATTCATGCCTCATTATGGTTATAAACTAATTAATTAACTCTCACTTGATCCGCCAGCATTTAACTCAAAGCGAATCACTTTTCTAGCCACTCGATCATCTTGAATCCGGCTTCAATTGTTCCACTTTGTGGCAATTATCGCAATTTTGTCGTCTGTCAACAAAGAAACGCGTCTAATGAATACACTAGAGACGATATATGAGCCAGAATTAATGTTTGCAAGTCGTTAAAGAAAAGATATCTCGGTCTACATTGAAATTATAAAGATTATGAATCTGTAATTCCATTAAAGAAATATTTATCAGCTTTATTATAGGCATTATTATTAACAAATACTACTTACTTTTTTTTACAAATGTTGCATCGAAATATAATATTTATTTAATAAGTTAAATTGTATTTATTAAAAGGATATCTTCAAATTTATATATTTATATTTAGAACTCAAAAACTTACCTTTCCAAAAAAGTATGAAATAAATTTAAAACATAGACGAATCTTTTCAAAGTTTATATGACAATATTAAAGCTCTTCTTTAATTTTATTTTACCATAAGTACTAAACAAATCAGTTAATAAAAGTTTAGGCCTACAATACTTCTTAATTCATATAAGCACCTTAAATTTACTATTAAATAAACTACACCTCCAGAACAACATAGTTGAAAAAGATACCTCATTTCTACATGCCACGTGCTCATCGATGTGTTCTCCCCTCTTATATGAGGTGTGAAATTTCTAATGTTCAGCCAATAACTGGTGCATCGAGTTACTTTTACTTGCAGACGCACTGCAGCTGACCCACTTACCTCCAGCAGACTGGAACATGAGCCAGGTGCACCAGATCCGCACAGATCGAAGCGAGAGAGAACTGATTCTGGGTGAGATTAAAGAGCCAGAATTTCGGCTGTAAACAATCGAATGCATTGGCCATAAGTCAGGCAACTGGGCCAGGTGCAAGTAAGAGACACAGCCGCCACCTGACCCGCTGAACTAAATCCAAGAGCCGAGCCAGCCGAGCGTTGGCGATCCAGCGGAGCAGCAAACTAGTTGCTTGGCCAGAGGAAAGTAGTGGCCAGACAGTCGAGAGCCTGGGATGTCGGCGGCACTTGGCCAAGCGGTGCATTCAGTTTTGCACTGTCACTGCTGCGGTGCAGTTGTGTTGTGTTTTTGCAGAAAAAGTAGAAGTACTTAGAAAATGACAAGATCCTTGACCCAATCCTGGCATGTCCTGCTCGGACTCTGTCTCTGCCTCTTGCTCAGCCTTCATCTTTCACTTGGCCAAGATGTCCATAGTGAAGACACGAACCCGTTTATGGGCCGCAGTCAGGCGACGAATAGTGTGTCATACTTTAGGGCGTCGATACCAATGCGGATCTACGAGTGCCTGCGCGAGTTCAGCATGCTGCACTGCACCAAGCTGTACGTGCTGCAGAAGATGGAGGAGCGAACCAAGATGCCCAGCACGGGCAACCTCACCCGCGACTTCCTGGACCAGTTCTTCGGCGAGGAGACCCAAATGGGCAGCCTGGTGGCCAAGAAGTACCAGAGCATGTCCGAGAAGGAGCTCAACCAGCGGCTGGTGGTCAGCTTTCAACGCTTCTTCAAGCATCGCGACCTCAAGCTGCACTTCCTCAACGGAATGCTGGTGAAGATTGTGCCCAGCAAGGACAATAAGCTCAAGTTCTCGCTAAAGAAGGGTGAGTGCCTCGAAAGGGGGAAAGCTTCTTAAAACCCTTTTATATGCATGAGTTATAACTTATTTTCAAAAATATTTGACCTTTTGCTATAAATTTAAATTCATTCATTTCTTTTCTATGAATAGCTTTTAATTTACTTTCACACATTGTGTCTTAATTCTAACTAAACAAGTTCTGCCAGTTCGGTTTTGAGCTTTGATCATGGAAAAATATTCAACGCATGTGCGAAATTGATGGCGGGAAGTCTTGGCGAGGGATTTTAATAGAACGAATAATTAATAAGTATTCTTTTGCTGCTCTTAAGCTCACATTTTAATAAATCAAAGCAACATTTAGACATTACGGCTTCACAACTCCAACATAAATGCCTCTATCATTTGCTTTTCTTAAATATAAATAGTAAACAATCCAATCTAGCCAGGTGTATAAAAATACTCACATTTATTTTGGAATGTTGTTTCGGAAATAGAATAAGTTTCATGTTTAACTAGAAAGATATTTTTGAAGATTCGAGGTCAAGACAACTAACTAAACTTTTGGTTTAACTACTTGGAACTCCTTGAAAAATATTTCCGCAACTGAATTGTATAACTCGATTTATATCATTTGGATTAAATTATTGTGGGTAGGTGGGTTTTAAGCTTAATATACAACTGAACATATGACCAAATTACATTTTGTTCAATACCTTTCTTAATTGAAAATTTTATTATAATAATATGAGTAGTAAGCAAACTTTCTTCTTATAATTAAAACAATACAATACTTTCAGCTCCCAAATCTCGGATGGGCCGCGCCCGGAGACGTGAGACTGAGGAGATGGACTTGAACCTGATCAACCTGCCGTCCATCAGCGGCGGTGGCGTCAACAGTGGCAGCGTGGAAAACTATGAGCCAGAGCCGGAGGGTGATTCCAAGCAGCAGGGTTTGGGAGGCGGTGGCGGTGGGGCCGGTGGCGATGCAGGTGGCGGGGGGATTTTGGGAAAGCGAAAGAAGAAGAACTCCTACAAAGTGACTATGATGCAGGTGGCAGTGCCCATGTTGATCTTCCCCGTCGTCCTGCTGGGCAGCCTGCTTCCTTTTATACTGCCGGCACTTAAGATGGCCACCATCCTGTCGCTGGTGTTGAACAATGGAGCCTTTATGGCGGCCTTAATGTATGCAGCTCGGACGCAGTTCAACACCCACGAGGAGCAGCACATTAGCTACAGTTAGTGTCCCTAGTCCATAGACCTGTTTTTCCAATAAAGGCTGTCTCCTGTGTTATGGTTTCATTTCTTCTAAGTTCCTGAGCTTCATTATTCGGGATATTGGAATCAATTAAGGTAATAATTCACTTTTTTAAGCTACGATATTTAACAAAACAAGATTTTTTTTAGTTTTAAGTTTTATATTTAAGTTAATGGCTTGGAAACTTCCAGGTGAAGGAAGTAAACAAATGTTGAGGGGCGTTTAAAAAGCTTTTAAAATATTTAAGGTATGTTATGTCAATTGGACTTTTGACTACTAAACACAAAAGCAAGGAATTTATCATATATTAAATATGCAATCAAGGAAACATAGAACTTGATATGCCATGATCGTAGACAAGTCGTAACAAAAATGTCGCACTAATTATAAAATGCTAATTGAAAGGGTTTATTTACCAAAGTACAAAAGTCATTCGTTAGGTAAGTGAAACAAATGTGACTTTGGGTAACCTTAGCCTCTGTTCTGTTTTGAATGGAACTTTAGGAGTCAAATATCAAGTTCAAATGAAGAACCTCCGAAATATAAAACAAGATAATATAGTTTTTTATAATTTTTTTTTTTTAATTTTTAACAATAGTTGGCTTGAACCTAAATATTTCGTTTTTGACCTAAATAACTAACACAATGTACACACACATAAAAGTCGATGCTTAAAGTAGGGCTTAGCAGGTACGCTTAATTCTAGAACCTCTTGAGTAAATATACAAATATCAATAGATAGGAGACAGAGATAGGGAGGAGGGTTGTGGGAGGCAGACGAGTGCCAGGAGAGGGGACTTTTAGGGGTATTTATAGGGCTCTGTTTCTGCGAAAAAGTTGCTTTGACTAATCTCGAATAGTTTTTTTCAGTTGGTTGTTGTATTTGGAATTGAAGCCATTGATATATAAGATGCTTCTTGCCGTCATCGGGTCGCAGGATCGGACTCCCCAGTATTTCCCCCGTTGGTGTTATGTAAATTCTCCTATGCTGCAGTCGTAGGCAGCAAGGAGAATTGGCAATTAATATAATTAAATACTGCAGACCCGATGTGGCAGCAAGAAGTCTGTTCGTTTGGGCTAACCACCGCTCCAGCAGATCCACTTCCTAGTCCTGCTTGCACTCGGACTCCCTGTTCACCACCTTGGCCCCCTTGCGGTCCTCCTCGCTGATGTCCTTGTCGTCCCAGCCCCAGATGGCATTCTCCTCCAGCTCGTGGTCCAGATGGGCCACCAGTTCGCTCGTGGGCATGGCATTGTTGTTATTGGCATCCAGCAGGGCGGCGATGTGAGAGCCATCGCCAGTGCGGAGCACACGCTTGTAGACCATCTCCTGGGACACGGATTTCAGGTCGTAGGCTTGTCCTAGAAAAGATAGATGTCATAAGAATATAATTTAGATTCGGGTTCTAGCAGTAACTTACCGATCTTAGCCATCACATCGATGAAGGCAGTCGTCCAGTTGAAGCTGTAGGTGCCCAGCTCGGCTGCCTTGTAGTCCCAGGGGAAGACATGGTGGTAGTTGTGCCATCCCTCGCCAATGGTCAGCGTGGAGACCAGCTTGTTGTTCATCGCGCTCACGTTCACATCGTAGGGCTTCATGCCGTAGAAGTGGGCGGCGCTGTTCACCAGCCAGGTGAAGTGCAGCGACAGGCAGAAGCGCAGCATGGAGCAGGTGAAGAAGCAGACGCGCAGCGAGCTGCCCATCACGTAGTACGGGAAGATCATGGGCAGAACAAAGCAGCAGATGGGCATCACCACAAAGTACATTCTGTGGAGAGATTGGGATTTATAAGTAAAGAGATAGGAAATGATTCGCAGCTTAAAACTCACTTCTTCTGGAACATAACCACGGGATCCTGCTCAATGTCCTCCATGGAGATCTGCTTGCCCTTGCTGGCCACATCGGGGTGCTTCTTGCACATCAGCCAGCCCATGTGGGAGAAGAAGAAGCCACGACGCGAGTTGTGGGGATCGGCGTGTGTGTCCGTGAACTTGTGGTGCACGCGATGGTCGCGGGTCCACTCCCAGATGCTGTTCTGGAAGGCCAGCGACTGGCACAGCATGAGGAAGATGCGCAGCGGCAGCTTGGCCTTGTAGGCCTTGTGCGACCACAGACGATGGACTCCGGCCGTGATGCCCAGGCCGCCGATGAACATGCTGAAGTATACTATAGCCGGGAGAAGTATGAAATTAGCAAAGGATATACGTGAGAGATCCTGTGATACCCAACTCACCTGGCAAGAGCTCCAAGTAGGCACTCTCCGCGAAGACAAGGTACAGGCCGTACAGGGCCATCGAGTGGAGAATAACGAACAGGGCCACGTTGCGCCACACGATCTCCATCTCGTAGGGCTTCTCCGCCGACTGCTCCGTTGACTTCTCCACCTTCTTGGCGACCTTCGGGGCAGGTGCGGCCACCGTGTTAGCGGTAGCAGCAGGTGTGGCAGCCATCTTGTTGTTGTTGCCATCGGCAATGGCCGTCTCGGCCAATATGAAAGTGCTGCCTATTATGTTGGGTGTCATCTGCAAAAGCGAAAGCGGAAGATATGCATATAGATTCTGGTGAGTACTTGGTATTGATATTCCGCAGCTTCCGTCCTGATTAACGACCTGTCACACAAGACGCCTTTGTCTTCCGAACAGCTCGCAGAAGCCATCAATCAGTGGGTGCTCATTGGCATGCAGGGCATGCTTCGAGGCGGCTCTCCATTTGGAAGGCATCCCCCCAGCTGCACGACTAATTATGGACCACAATTGAGGTGAGTGCGAGCGATAGGCAAGCAACGGCAGCAGCAACGGCTACCAGGCCAGGTAACCAGGTAAGAGAGCTGCTCGAGCGACCTTCGGCGGTTCGGCCAGCCTCAATGATACTCGAAACTGATACAAAGATAGCAAGCCGGAAGCGCGAAAAGAGAATTCCGAATAAAACGGAATCCGAATCCGAAGCCAAAGCAACAAAATCCCCGCAGAAAACAATCAATAATTTTGGTTTTTATGTTGTACACGACGAATGATATATTTGCATATCCATTCTTTACAAACGTTTTTGGGGGTCTATCAAATCTATTTTTTGAAAATTGAAAACCAGAAATAGTTGGTTCAAGAACCCAAGAAGTTATAGCTGGAAACCTAAGAAGAGTTTGGAAACATGTTGAAGATTCGATAAGAGAGTTGGAAAATAAACGAAGAACACAAAAGACTTTCGGTCAGGTTTGAATAAAAACTAAGGTACAAGTTGGAAAATTCTGGAAAACGATTGCTGGAAAATGGGAAAAGTTTTCCAACACTAAACTGAACTTTGTCTGGCAATTGTAAGTCATTCGGAGTAGACTGCATTTAAATAGTTTTTGTTAATTATTTATGAGCCCATATAGGCCTGGGCCGCAGGGTTCATTGAATTATATTACGCATACGCCTTGAGGGTTCACTAAGGTCGATTTGCAACTCTGTACTGCGCTTTTAAGCGGTGCAATTTATGTATTTTGAACACTTTAGCATGGCACCACCTGGCAGCCCACTACCAACGAGCGATCTTCACCTCTCTAGACTGCCAGACTGCTAGAATGAATGGGTAGTTGGACAACCAGTTGACCTCACAGCGTTTGCATGATTCGCAACGACTCGAAAACAAACTATTCTTAACTGAAGCTACTGGCTTCGCTCATAGATTTTCAGCTATAAACTCGATGCGGTTCAATGGCAAGTCGTGTGCTTTGAAAATAATTGGCATTGGCATTGTAAACTCATTGTAACCATGAGCTTAAATAGTAGGGAGTACTGACCAGTCTAGGATGCGCAAAAGCCCCAGACAATGGCTAATGTCATGCAGGTGCCACGCGCGGCCAGAATCAAACTAGTTTCGTTAGGTCTTCGGCTTGGGCTTGGGATGAGTCCAACGCTCAATCATCCTTACCGGAATATTAGCATAGTTAAATAACCGCGATAAATTTATGTATAGAACTGCTTTTGTTTCGGGTTCTCCGAAGACCGATCAAGGTTGATGTTGCCAACGGGTTTTTTTGTGGGGGGTTTTGGCGTGGCTTTGGGTTTGGTTTTGGGTCTCGCCTAGGCTCTCCGTCTGCCAAGACAAACTTTGGCTGACCACGTCACAGATCGGACAGAGCAATTGTAATAAATATAATGCGAAAGCGCTGAGCTTTGGTACCTGACTCAAATCTAATGCCCGACTGTGATTGATACCACGGGAAGAGGTGAGCTCCTCCATTGATCGAATCGGGCAGCGCACGCAGCCGGCGACGTCTGGCGCATACGAAAAGCACCCGGCCGGACCCAGACCCAGACTCGCACCCAGAACAGAAAGCTGGGAACGTGACTGTGGTCTGGGCGCGTCTGCCAATCTCTGGGGCCTATCTATCTATCGATTCCAGCTATCAGATGCCCGATTTAATATGCTTATGACCGCATTATGCGTGGCATCCATACTCATTATCGGCTACTTAAGCCGCATTCGCAATTAGCGCGTGCGGCTAAGAGCAAAGAGATCCGATCCGGCTCCGATCGAAGTCTCCTCCTGGATCAGCCATAGAATTCCATTCGGATCTGTTTAAGGCTAGCATAATTTAAGTATTATGAGGGCTACGTGAGGCGTCACTGGTTTCTCTATTTTGGACTTGCGTCAACGGCTTTATAGAGTTCTTTTCATAAACATATTTAGCAGATCGATGGAATGCTATTTCCTATTGGTGAATCACGCAGCCTGGCGGGGATGGTGAAGTGCCATCGATTGATGTTGAAATTCGGCCGAGACTGAGAATTTTACGATAGTTTCGATGACTTCCGCAAAGGGAAGTCAAGCCAATAAAACTAATTTTTTGGCGCACAAACAAACTTAAATTGTTGATTGTCTCACACTCACCTTTAAGGATTGAGTTGCGGCAAAAAAATGTGTGGAAAATCCGCAGGGTGGTCACTAAAATCCAATTAGTTCGTTTCGTACACAACACACTTGATCACTGTTTACACCCAGAGTTCGTTTTGTAGTCCCTCGACAAGGACTTGTGGTATTTATATTCCCTTTTTCTGGCCACGACACACGGCACGTCCACGAGGCGCGATGAATGCACGGCGTATGAGGGATCGGAGCGACTGGCAGTGCTTTTTAAGCGCCTAGTCCAAAGAATTCGCACGGCGGCACCGCGATTGGATCGATCGTTAGACGCTGAGACGCTGAGCTAAGCCGAGCTGAACCGAGCTGAGAGAGCAGGCGGAGACAGTGCCTCAAAAGTTAACCAACACCGAAATTTAAAGCGTCTCTCTGCGCCGACGCCGCCGCGATTCTTGGGCTTCAGGCTTCGCCTCGGATCGTATCGTATCGTAGCGTTTCGGATTGGATCGATGCCGTTCGGCTTGGATCGGCTTGGATCGGCTCGGATCTTGTATCTTGGATATACGGGGCCGGGGTCGCCTATTCCAATGGTTTCTGCAAGCATAAGTCTGGGTAATATTCGGCGCGTGGCTGTCGGGCAAGTTTGTTTATAGATTTTTCGATCACCACCTAGAATATTCAAATCACTTGCACTTTCCTCGATGATGCCATCGATTGGGGATCGAGATTTGGGGGAAATCCCTTGCAGTCTCGTAAAGGCCACCACTCACGTACGCTGCCGGGAAAACGTAAGTAGATTCACAAAGATTTTTGCCAGGCTTTTGGCCAAGTTTATGACCGCAGGTCAAGCGGCTTGAGACATCGGTCAAGTGAGCTCGGCACGTCGCTCGGCGATTTTTTTTTCGGTCTCTCAACTGCCTGCTAATGAAGTGCTTCTTCGGAAACATGTTATCCAATCGGCATTATATAACGTTCTTAATTCACTCCGGATCTGGGCCATATATAACGCGATGTATGTCAGATGCCAAACAGTCAACCAGTTTGCCACCTTGGCCTTGCGATATAGCCATGTGATATATATATATATATATATCTATGCATATTCAAAACTTTTTTGACGAACTGGTCACAGATTCTAATTGGTCTTTTTCTTCAAGCATTTTCCTGCCATTTAATAGCTGTTTAGTCCGTACAAATATTTGGCCAGCAAACGGGTCAATAATTGCCCGATTCTTTGTCGAGTTGCTGGGCAAACAGTCCAAGAAAAAAACAGCACCAAAAAAGAGACCGAGTGTATTGACAATTTTCGCGCTCATAATTGCCGGCTTTTCACACCAACGCGGCATGAAGCAAAGTTGAAATGAGTTGTGTCTAATTTTGTTTAGTGTTTAGGCCCCTAAAATTATTTGCCATCTGCCAA
Source organism: Drosophila watanabei (assembly GCA_008042575.1). NCBI lineage: Eukaryota > Metazoa > Arthropoda > Insecta > Diptera > Drosophilidae > Drosophila > Drosophila watanabei. The sequence goes on along the minus strand of VNJS01017705.1, from coordinate 48,342 downwards.
AGGCGGTGTCAAAACCGCAAGAGGCAGAGTCATCGCCATCGACATCTTGGCCCCTTGTGGCAACTCGGTTGAAGGTCACAGTGGGGCATCATCCCATGCATAGTGGTTACTCAATGGCCAGAGTGGGCCAGAACCGGTTAACTTGAACTCACGTTTTCCAGTAATTCCCTGGCCAAGTGGCAGTAATCGTAGTTAACTCGAAAACAAAACTAAACCAACATGCCATGATTTTATGGCTTTCGATTTCAATCAGCATAATGCCAACGTTTATTTTCAACACGTGCCCCCTAAAGAGCCATTAAAGTACGATATTTGTGTGTCATTTGCAGAATAGCCAACTAATAATAATGATAGATCATACACCTTTAAGGGTTCATTTCAGTTAAATTAAAATAAATCTCCTAAACCATCAACTTAAAAAATATTAGCTGCAAAACTAGGACAAAAAAAGCAATTTTAGTTTAGCGTTTCTTTAAGCTTTAAATTTAAAAAATCCCCAATTTGCTTTGGTTTTCAAAATAAATGCGTATTTTCACACTTAATAATAAATCATAAAGGTAACAATTACTTTCAGGTGGAAACATTTCCTGGTGAAAAAGTCATCCCCAAAAGTTGTAAATAAGCAAGGTGGGGACTTTCTAAGATTTATTTTCCTTTAGTTTAAGTGTTAAAATATATAGAAAACCCACAATTACTGCATGTTAGTTAATTAATAAATATAAAACAATGCCGGCTTTTTCCGTAAGTCAACAGAGGAAATTTCCCTTAGCTGGAAACCGATGAAAGTAAAAGCTATTCGTTATTGTATTTGCATAAGCTGACAGCGAAGTTCTACTTAAATCCAGTTTTATTTGTTAAAGGCGGCAGGTAAGTACGCGAAATATGGAATATAGGTGAGCTCACTGAGTAATTTGTGGCAGCATTTTCCTAGAATTTATAACCGAGTGCCACTGTATGCCGAGTCAAGTGCCAAAGTGCAACTCCCTCGCTGGTTCGCAAAGCCTTCCTCGATGTGCTATTTGAAAATCCAAGATGGAATTAAAAAAAAAAAAAACTGGCTAAATAATTGCGGTCATTGTGTGTGGTTAAAGCTCATGCGCTTGTGACTTGCAAAACGGCAGTGGCAGTGGCATCTTAACAAAATTGGTGGCGGCAGCAGCTCGTGAGCTGGCCAGCGAAGGTCGAGTCGTGTTCTTGGCGAGTTCTTGACGAGTTCTTGACGAGTCCTTGAGTCGCGAAAATTGCAAAATTACCTTTAAGTGCTCGTCTTATGCAAGTGCTGCGTCACGTGTAGTGTTAACCTCACCCTAACCCCTGGAGTGTAGCTAAGCAGCCAACTCCGCTTTAACTTAAATTAAATTTCACTAAGTCAATGAGGCAATTCGCTCTGGCAGCCCGAACTAATTGCAGCTAATTGAAATGCAAGCCGTCGACTATTGCTAAAAGAAAAAATAAACTGCCGCAAAATGACGCATCTCTCCGGTGACAAATTGGCCGTCGCAGAGTGCGGAGCGTTTTCAAGTGCAAAGTGCGTGAAAAATCGAATCAGTTTAAGTCCCAGTCCTCCAGATGCCGGCGATCGCTTTAACCAAATACTTATGCAAATATCTGCTTATGCAAATATCTGATGTGCCGCAGGAAGAGCGCAATGTCACGTCAACAAACGCCTCAAATGTGCCATGAAAAATAATAACGAAATCAAACAAAAGCCTCATTACATATCCGTTGCTGTACTCCGTACCCACTCAGATACAGATACCAAAACAATAGCTCTTACACTCAAAGAATCAGATGAGTAGATGCAAATTATATAGTGAATTCACCTGTAGATATTCCCTGTAAGTTCTAAGATAAATCCACTTTAGATTCCCTGAAACATTAGAGTAAATCTTAGTAAAAGAAAGCACTTGCTGTCCTGTAATTTCACCTATATAGAATATCAAATATATCAATTCCTGTATTTTCTTTCCCGTGTAGATACAGATATCGGTGCAGATAAAGATGTGTATAGGCCCGTTTAAGGGCAACAACTTAAATGGCTTCCCAGGGCAGCCCCGCCTGGACTTTGCAGTGCCCGATCTCATTGTCACTTGCCGCAATGCGATCAGCAACACAATTTGCATAAAATATGTTAATACTCTTTTCGGAATACATTTCTTCCCAGCACACGCTTCTGGCCAAATGCCGTTGGCCAACTTGCCGATTCTCAGGCCGTGCGTCTGGTCAATTTATCAAACATTGCTTTTACGACTTCGAGGTGCTTGTCAGGCAGTGTGTACAGCCGAAATCCATTAGGGTTTAGCACAAGATAATAAACCTGTACCCCTATTTTTAGACTATTCTTTCGGACACAAGCTCCGCGCCCATTCATATGGATTTTCGTTGCTGGCACGTTTGAATATTTTTCGATTTGAATGAATAAAATTGATTTAAGCTATAAAAATGCAGTCATAGTTCATTTCCGTTCTATTTAAAGCTTTAACTGAATTAATTTGGATATTACAAATGTACAAAAATAAGGGTTTCATTTAATAAAAATTACTTTTTTAAGGCATTCAAATTAAGCTTAAACCAAGTGTTTGTTTAGTTTGTATCTAAGAATAGCTTTCGTGGTCATGACACCCTCAAAGCATGAATATTTTAACAATTTGTTTAATGACCATTCGTGAAAAACTAAGCCAGCTGGCTTGCTGGCATTGTCATTGAACGAAATATATCCTCGAGAAAAATTGTAGGCTCGTAATTCTGTCGTTAAAACACATTAAAACTCAGTTTATGACCCATTACGACTTGTTTAGTACTCGGAGTAATCGGCAAGTTACAACTTCAAAATGCATAACGAAACAGTGGGAATTCCCTGCAAAGCAACTCCAATGTATTGCCAGAATTCTTGAGAAGCTCATAGGGCATTGCCCAGTCGAACCGCGAGGGCGGGAAACTTCAACATCAACTGCCAAAAAATGTAAGAATAAGCCATGCAAAACATTGATAAGCCATAAAACGAATTGGAGTCGCCGGGCCGCAGAAATTAGCAAATTAATCACGTGCCACTGACTTTTTCTGCTCGCCCACGCCCGAAATTTTGTCAGTAGCATATATATACATATATATATGTTATTTTTTTCAATTTTTGATTTTCTATTTTGGCGCTAAGGCCCGGTGGCAAAAGCATTTCCGTACACTCCGCAGAATCTTGTGCCGGCGCAGAGGGAAGTTGGCTAAGAAGTCGTCACCAAGTGCTCCGCTCACTGAAGCTCGGATTGGTTTGTTGTGTTGGCTCGACTTCATTTGGCTCTTTTCATTAACAACTCGATCATGATCAGCATCGGTAAGGCCGAGAGCCTGCTTAGAATTCTGGGGGAGATCGCAAACCTGCTTGGCGTTTATAAAATCGCCTTTGGCCCGTCCGCAGATTTATATATTTCGGGGTTTCTATTCTTGACTTCTCGGCGAGTGTAAGTGGATTTGCATAAATATGCATGTGTTTTCCAGCCAGCACTGGTTGCCAACCCACTCCACTTGGTTCCCCAGGCGAGGTTTGGTCTGGTGTGGCCTGGGAGAAGCCGCCGTTTGGCCCTTATTTGTTTTTTCGTCTGGTGAAACCAGTCAGGCAGCTCCATAAACTGGGGGCAGCTCACTTAACACCCCTTCTGGCCAACGATGTCAGTCAAGGCGAAGTTAAACGAGCGCCTAGATACTATATGCGTCATAAACAAACCAAGAATTTTGGCTGCGCGAGACAGAGATTCGATCTTTTGATTAGGATGATAATTTTAGAATCGAAGATCCAGGAAATAACAAATAGGACAAGATCTGCGGATCTCTAGGGGGTTTTTTAATCTGTAATTAAAATAAACTTGGTCTTAGGAGTTTGATTTTTACAATAATTAATCAATTTTAATTATCATTACAATTTTACAACTAATTTAATATTATTGATCATTTAAGAACTTCCCATTTAATATGAATTATTAATTAATTAACCCTTAAGAGCTAGGTATATTCTTCTTCCCGTTCTTTATTATTACTTAATCAAAATTCAGGGTTAAGAACCAGCACGCTTATAAGCCATGAAATCGAAGCCAGCTTGTTAGCGGAATCTCTTTGGGTAAATAGCTATTTATTTATCTTGAAATCAAATTATAGGAAATTCTTTATACAATCTGGCGGCAGAACAAGTTTGGGACAACACGAGACCGCTGCCACCTGTGAGCTCAGAAGGTATAAATATAACTATTGGAATCCGAAAAAGAATGAATTATGCCCCCTTCCCGAACGAACCCCATTTACATTTAACCTCGTGACCTTTTGGCGCGACGTTGACAGGGTTCCAAGGCTCATTTGAACGGATTGGATGGATCTTAATTCTTACGCCGACTAAAATGTGTCCTTCATGGCATTCTGGTTCCCCCGCTTCATTACACATTACGGCCGGTGGACTTGGGCTAGACTTCCGCTTCGGACTTCCGCATAGATGTAACAGTAAACAAGTTGGGCCCGGACCTCCGGTGGTTCGGTTCGATCAGCTCGAACCGTCCCCCAGTCCCCCAGTCCGCCAGTCGTCAGCCCCGGCAATTAAATTATGTAAATGGAAACAAAGCCAAACAAAAAGGCCAATGCTGCGCGAAAAAAAGACGCCAAAGCGACCTAAGCTAACCTCGTGTTTGTCTGCGTTGCAAATGAAGAGATGGAGACGAGACCGCATTGGAGCTGCGACAGCAAAGAAGAAAGATCAGACAGCATCCGGAATACCCTCACAGCAAGGTGGATTAAAATGATAAGTATTAGTTGCAAAATCCATTTATTTGCACTATTTTTTTGGGCATTTGCTTACCTTGGCTATCCAGACATGAACTCCTTCAAGGTTATTCTAAATGCAAAACATTAAGCGCTGTTAATCGCGCCTGATGTGTCCATAAATTTAGGCGTAAATTCAATGAATTTGGATTTCGCTAATTGTAAATACTTGAATTTACTGGAATAAATGAATTTTGTAGAATAATGTAAACCAAGGAAAAGAGCAATTTAATTTAAAATTAGTATGTTTATATATGCCCACGGCCAAGGCTAATGTTTTGCTGATGTTTTACATTAGTTTTTTCTTTATAGATGCATGTTTTCTGCTTCACTTAAATATACCATGTTTTCAATGGTTTAATATACCATTTATTAATATAAAAAATATGAGTAATTCATAATAATCGTTTAAAATTTAAGATAGAACCTTATTTAGTTATTCATTTTAGCACAGTTATTTTTTGAGTTATTCTTATCAATAATAATCGTTTAAAATTTAAGATACAACCTATTAAACACCTCACAAAGTAGTTCTACATTACATTAGTTTTTTCTTTATAAATGCATGTTTTCTGCTTGATCTAAACAGTTTAGTTTATAATGTTTTCAATTGTTTAATATATTAGTTATTAATATACAAAATATGAGTTACTCATATCAATAACAATCGTTTAAAATTTAAGATAGAACCTTTTAAACACCTTACAAAGTAGTGATACCCTTCCGGCGAGGGTAACCAATGAGTGAACCCCAAGACGTCTTCAGCTGGCTGATTAAACATCAGGAAATACAAAATGCTAAGCAGGCAAAAGCAAATTGTAACAGGGCCCAAAAGACAGCCGAACGAACAGCAAACGAGTTCTCAGGCCAAAAGGCGACCGCAGCGTTTTGATAAGCGGCCAAAACTCGTTCGCTGGCTCTCGCATGGCGACCGTGGCAGGGGAGGACGGTTCGGGGAGTGTCTTAGCCAGCTAGCCCCATTGACTGATTATTGTTATTAATGCGAAATGCGAATGCGAGATGCTGCTAGCTGGTTGGTTGGTAGCCTGCTGCTTTTTGCCATTTGCATTGACATTGACTTTGACCGAGAAATTATAAATCGGAGCCAATGTGACGCATACGTGCGATGGCATAAGTAGTTGGCTGCATAGATGCGGTTTCTGGGAATGTTAATGCACTTGATTTGCATTTTATTGGCCCTTCCGCATGATTGACATACAATGCATTTATTCAACAGTTTCACAATATGTATGGTCCCATGGTCCCATGTCTCCGGCAAGTAGTTGAGCCTGTAATTACTTTACCTGGACACACCCGATTGGCCACCCAACCGAGCGCTGACGTTCGGCATTCAGGCATTCAGTCATTGGGTCAAAGCCACCGCGGATCGTTCAAGTTCAAGCAAGCCCCAAAGAGATTAGAAAAATTACCCGAGAGACTAGATCAAAAAACGACATTGACCGTCATGTCATGGCACAGCACATCGAAAATAGAAACCTTTAGTGTTTAGTGGCCATTAGCCGAAGCCGATGTCGATGTCAGTTGGTTTATTTGCAATTTTAGCGCTCGGAACTTCTGCCAATCCGTTCGATTCGATCCGAGCACGATCAGGTCCGATCCGAGCTAATGCGCCGGCGCACGTCTCCATCTCCGTTTCCATCTCCGTTTCCATCTCCATCTCCATCTTAGTCTCCGCATTTCGTTATTGTCTTCTATTTCCTGGTTGGAGTTCGCTATGCCGACTTTTTGGCATTATCATGAATTAATTGTTGCATATTATAGCGACAAGCATTGACCCCAATAGGTGAGGGCGCGAGTGTGTGGGTACTGATAAACAAATAGATTCGCGAAGCAGAACGCGAAAATAAATTAATAATTTCTGCTGGATATATCGCCCCTAATGGCACACAATCTGATCATTAGAAGCAGAGCGGCAAACAAGACTAAAGTCGGGCTTCTCATACTCGAACCATCAGCTATCATTCGGTTGAATTATATAAACATATCTGTGAGCTGGGTAAGCTGGAAGCTATTCTGTGCCCAGAGTTCTAGTCAATGAAGTTCGACTGTATAAATACAAAAGTATTGTGTCTATTCGGTTGCTTTTCCCTCTGCCAAGTACTTAGTTAAATATTTTTTGTTCAGTGATTCGGCACAAAATCAAATTAATGAGATACTCATTTTTTTTATACTTTACTGTAGAACTTGTGTTAAATCTCAGCCGTTTCTTGATATTCAAACCGCTCACTTATTGGAGAATCATGCGGTTTAGTTTGCCTGTTAAATAGCTTTACCTAATGACTGTGAGATAAATGGAATATTATATATTCTTAGAAAATTATTATATTATTATTCCATGAAAGAAAACACATGAGATACACATACTGTAAATTATGAATATTTATAAAGATATTTCAATCAACAATTTTAGTAAAATTACAAATTTTTCTAAGAAAGTTTATCAATTTTTTACTGAAAATAGAGGTTAAAGTATTCACAGTTGTTTTAAGATATATATTAATAAAATTACTTTTATAAAGTAAGATACATGATATTTCTTTCTCTATAAAAATGGTATAGAAAACTTTCAAACACTTTCGATCTGACTTGAAACGAAAAAGGAAAAAAAACTTTGAGAGTTCTAAATTCAAAATTAAATAGGCAAAAAAAAATATTTCGGAGAAATGGTCAAGGTTGTGGAGGACATTTTCGGCATAGCGAACAATCCAATAACGAAGCAGGCCCAGGTAGTCCGTAGATACACGATCACCAATGCCAACCGCCTCTCGGTGGCCGTCATCCAACTGGGAGCCACCGTCCAGAGCATTCAGACGCCGGATGCCTACCACCAGCTGGCGGACGTGATCCTCGGATTCGACGACATTGCTGGCTACATTAAGAACCGGAAGTACAAGTTCGGCTGCACGCTGGGCCGAGTCACGGATGTCGTGGCCAATGGAGAGTTTATCATGGATGAGCATCGGGTCATCGTCTCGAAGAACCTGAACCAGAAGCACCACATCAACGGGGGCTTCGTGGGCTTCGACCAGATCATTTGGGATCTGCATATGATACGTCCGGATGGAGTCACTCTGCGACATATATCGCCGGACGGGCACGAGGGGTTTCCCGGCAACCTATACGTACTGATCCACTTCACCATCGACGATGACAACCGGTTCTTCATAAGGATCGAGGGCACCACCGATCGGACCACAGCGGTGAACATATCCAATCACATCTACTTCAATCTAGCCGGGCAGAAAACTGGGATAAGGGGCATCTTCGACCACCGGGTGACGATCGAGGCAACAGAAACCATGGAGTCTATGGGGGAAGAGGGTCTGCCCACTGGTGATTTCAAGGCCGTAGATGACTCCGTTTACGATATCCGACTTCCGGTGTACTTGGGCGATCGAGTGCGCCAGTTTGAGAAGCAAAAGGTGGCCGGCTTCGATGTGTGCTATGCCCTTGACAAGGAGTTTGATTCCAATATAACCCGCTACATAGCCCGGTTCCTGCACTCGGAATCCGGCAGATTCATAGAGCTCTACAGCAACCAGCCGTGCATGAAGTTTTGCACCGCCAACAATTTCCCACAGGAACTCCTTGGCGATGAACCTATTATGGGAAAGGACTGCACTCGCTACTGGCAGCATTATGGTTTCAGTCTGCAACTGCAAAACTATCCGGATGCCGTGAATCAGCCGGAGTTTCCACGGATATTCATCAATCCCGGGGAGCACTATTTCCACGAAACCGTTTACCAATTCGGGGTGCAAGAATCATGGAAATGCTGCGCCGATCCCAGCGAGCTATCCGAATTTTGCCAGGACCCAGACACAGAGGCCGAACCAGAGCCCAAACCAGATACCGAAACTAGCTTTGTGATGAGGGAAAAACCTTAAAAAAAAAACAAGTCCGCAGTGAATTACAAATCTGTGTAAGCCATGTAAAAGATTCCGACGTTAGATTTTGTATAATAAATTATTAATTTGTCTAATTTGGTATTAACACTTGGAAAATTGAAAACAGGAGCGATATTCCTTTGCTATAGAACACATTCGATTATGTTTTATTTGGAAGGGTTTGAAGTATATCAATTGTATGAACATTGATTTTTGCACCTGCTGCTTTTCATATCGTAAGAAATATTTTCACGCCACACACGAAGGATGAAATCCATGTGGCTCAGTACGTCCGTGAAAAAGGTGGATGTCGTGCATATTGGGTCCCAAAAGCTAGTGATTCCGATATGAACGAAGCGTTCGCCTCCTGTGGTAAGGACTATTGCTCCTACCGGACCACCGGAATCGCCTAACGACATGCGGCCTGTTGGAAATGTAAATGTATAAAACCCGATTTTCGTTATCTCGATTTTCAAAATTCCGAGTCTGGCCCAAATCTAGCAACGCTGTTCATGAACCCGAATTTGCTTTCCCTTGGGGCTTTCTAAGATTTACCACAATAGATCCCTTTTATTAAAATTAAAAACATTTTACAGAAAAAAGGGCGGTAGATCGCTTTTTTAAATTTGAAAAGCTGCGGGGAAAAACCGCGACAATTGTCAGTGCCTTGAACGTTTCTGTGTGACCAGGTGCACTAGAGAGACAATACTCTTTTCCTCTGGCAATTTTCATACAGCGGTCACACTGTCGCATAATCAAGATTTTTGAGTGCACTTTTCTGTTTTGTTTGTGTTTTATTTTAGCGGCTTTGCACTGATTCAGCGTTGACATGACGACGCAGCGGAGGAGCGACTGCATTTAGGACGCGGCCAGCCACGAGCAATGACCGTTTGGGGCATCGAAGCCATCACTCTGAACGGATCGGTAGCAAGGGGAAGCAGTGAGCGGCTGCGGGGGAACCCTGGTGTGATTGCGGACACGGACACGGGAGCAATGAACTCGGTGGAGCGCTACCGGCAGGAGTGGGAGCAGCTGCTGAAGAGTCTCGATGGCGAGCCCGAGAGCCTCCGGCAGGCGGCCTTTGCCGGGGACCTCAAGATGTCCAAGTTCCGGAGCGTTCACTGGGCGCTGCTGCTGCGCGTCCTGACCTCCGAGCACCGCAGCTGGATCAGCCAGCGGCTGCAGCAGCGGGTGCGCTACGACAAGTTCCGAGCGGACTACGTGAGGAATCCCCACCAGCTGGCCGGGGACTGCATCGATGACCCGCTGTCGCAGTCCACGCAGAGCGTGTGGAACCAGTACTTCAGCGACCAGGAGCTGTTCGCCGTCATAAGGCAGGATGTGGTGCGGACCTTCCCGGGCGTGGACTTCTTCCGGAAGCCCCTGGTGCAGAATGCGATGGTGAACATACTGTTTTACTACGCCAGGGAGCATCCGTACATGTGCTACAGGCAGGGCATGCACGAGATTCTGGCCCCGATCATCTTTGTGGTGTACAGCGACCACCAGTCCCTGTTGCACTTCAGTGAGCTGGCGAAGACCGACATTAATCCGACGCTGCTGGACGTGCTGGATCCCGCTTATCTGGAGGCGGATACCTAGTACGTAAAACCCTACAATTTTTCAATTTTCAATACATTAACGCATTGCCCTTGTGCAGCTCTTTGTTTTCCCGCCTTATGGCTTCCGTTGAGTCCTACTATCGCGTCTCCAATCTGATCTCCACGCCCGGTGGACACATCGAACAGCGGACCGAGGTGCGTCGCCATTGTCAAGTGCAGCGGCAGTCAGTGCACCAGCCCTTATCTATAACCGTTCTTCTTTCAGGCCCCCGGGGAGAGTGAGGCGCAGACGGAGGCGGAGGTTATCAGCCAGCTGAACTTTATACGGGACAAAATACTCGCCAAGCAGGACCAGCACTTGCACCACTATCTTCAAAAGATGGAAATCCCGCTGCACATATTCGGGATGTGAGTTACAATCCGAAAAGCGGGATAGATTTCAAATGCTGTGCGAGCATGGAATGGGTCTGATTAATTCTTATTCCCAACTCTTATACCTTTCAGCCGCTGGCTACGACTCCTGTTTGGCCGGGAGTTCATGCTGCTAGACCTGTTGCTGCTGTGGGACGCCATCTTCGCCGACAGTGATCGCTTCGACCTGCCCAACTACATTCTAGTGGCCATGCTGGTCCACATCCGAGATAAGCGTGGGTATTTCCCCATTGTACTTCCCGCCCTGGCTAATTCCCCTTTCAGTGCTGCTCAGCGACTACACAACTTCGTTGACGTATCTTATGCGCTATCCCGGCAACGTGGACGTCAACTTGGTGCTGCGTCATGCTCTCTTCATGCTTAACCCGAAAAAGTTTGACTATCCCGCGAATGCCTTCGCCTGTGTGTCGTTCACAAACAGCTCGACGGGCAAGGAGGGAGTACCAGCGCCCACTGGAACGCGGCCTCGCACTACTTCGGAGTCCTCATCGGCGGCGACTAGCGGGAGCCAGGTTGATCGGCAGATCACCTACATGCAGGAGCGCAATGCGGCGGACTCCTCGGCCCTGGCGAAACTGCAGGACTCCCATCGAGTGGCTATGGACGGTTACCTAGAAAACGTGAGACACCGTAATGCTTTGCTAATATATTTATAATAATTTTGGTTTATCCCAGAGTCCCGAGCTCCTTCGCCTAGAGCTGAAGAATGCCCAGACAGTGATTAAAATAGCGCGGAGCAAGCTACAGACTTATCTGGGCACCGTCCGCCACCATGTGGCAAGACAGGCCAACGGAAACGAAGAGCTCAGCCGCACCCTGGATGGAATCGAGGAGCTGTGCAGCTTCCTGGACGTCAAGTTCATGTTTCCGCTGCACACGCGATCGGCTCCCATCGATCAGGCTTTGGAGGCCAATGAGCAAAAGCAACTGAACAGGAGTAGCATTTCGCCCAAGGCTCAGCCAGCTGTGGCTCCAGCTCCGACGGCTGCACCAACTGCATCTGCTAACATCGGGGGCTATGAGATGCCCGAGAACGCCTTCATGCACAGCTCCATGCGGCGTCTCCTTGGCGAACTGCGGGAAATTGAGCTGTCAACGATAACGAGTGACGAGAAGCCGGGCGAGTCGGTGCTCCAGAACGGCTTGCCAGTTGCTGAGCCCCAGCACCGACATCACGACGAACCGAGCTGATCATATCGACTGATCTTGAATTTAGACTTAATTAAGAACAACCACCAAGTGGCCGAATCCGAATAACTGGAGAGTATCGTAAAGACATACAGTTTAATTGTAATTAAGACTTGGCAAAAGTCTGTAAACTAAATAAATGGATAACGTTTTTGAAGTGCTTATAACAAAACTATTAAAACGATTTACTGGCCCAGTTTCTTATTGATTTGGGAAATGAAAACTGTTTAATATTTGGTTCGGATCTCGCAATGAAGCGTTTTATAATATAGGATAATAGGTATCGTATTTGCAAACATTTATTTCTAACATGATTAAGGTAGTATCCGTATCATAAGGACTATAAGTGACTGAGGCTACAGATTAGTCATGATGTTTTTAGGAGCTACGTGGTCTACGTAGGACTTCAGGATGGGCGAGAAGGAAGTAATATGGGGGTCGCTCTTGTTAGAAGCACCTCGCCTTTTATACTCGCTAATCGGACTCGGAGTCTAACACAGTATTCATGTGCATGGCTCGAACCTCCAACCCACAAACCAGCTGCATGATCTTGGCCTTGCCCTCGGCGGCCAGGTCCGCTGGCAGAGATTTCATGGTCGACGCAACGCTTTCGAAAAAGAGATCCATTAAGTGGGGTTTCGAAGGCTCGGCGCTCGTCGGGGTCACTTTCGCTAGGTCCGGTTCCATAACATAACCCATGGCCCCTTCTCGCTCTATTGTTCGCAATCGCGTGACAATATCAAACGAAGAGTTGATCATGTCCTTGGCTATGTCTAGCTGCCTGCGTTCCTCGTGGATGCGAGGAACCAGCATCGTCTGACGGGATTGCTTTGCTGGCGGCTCTGCTGTGCCGCCGTCGGATCTGAGGGATTACATACTGATTAGCACTACTATTTAGAAGGATAGAACTCGAGCACTCACCTCACGCTCATATCGCCGTCGCTATCCTTGCCCAAGCCAGACTTCTGCACTTCCCCATCCGTGGTGGCTTCTGAGTTGGTGCTGACCGATGACGCAGCTTCCTTAGCATTCTTTCTCTGCCTCTCCAGTCCTGCGGCATGCTTGCGCGAGGCACTGTGCTTGCGCAAGTAGAAAGCTTTGATCGGCAGTCGCGTATGGCAAACGGCGCATTGGCCGCGATTCTCATTGCCTGGATCCGTGTCCAGCCAGTTATACTTGGACTGTAGCTTGGCCAGAGCAACCTTTTGTCTAACTTTTCCGCTAACCGAAGCGGTAGCTGTGGCAGCGGCTGCGGCAATTTCCTCTGTTGGTCCAGGAGACCGACCCCCATTGTTGAGTTCAATGTGCCGCGGGATACGCTGGTGCTTCATGCACATTTTGGAGTTGGGCAGGAAGACAGCCACATCGCAGAGCTTGCACCAAGCGTAGTTAGCTCTCATCTCGTTCTTGTACGAAAGCCATGGAAAGCGGCTCTTCCATGCTTTGACCTTGTCCTCCATGGTAGTTGAAAAGGGGTTTATTCTCCCACTTCTAAGTTTCTATGGTGCCCGATATACCTCGTTGCGTTAGAGATCTGTAAACTGGAAATTGACAGGCTTGAATGAAGTTTTTACAAAGTCAAAGTAGCAAAGAAATCAATGCTTCCTTCGCTCAGTATCACCTCATGAATTGCCTAGTATTTGCTATGTGGCAATTGAACAGCTTGTGGCGTCAACAGCTCGGCGGGCAAGGAAGGAATACCTCGCACTATCTAGGAGTCCTTATCATTGCAGGATGCAATGCGACGGGCTCTGCGCTGGCGTGACTGCAGGACTCCCATCGAGTGGCTAGAAAATGTAAGAAACCTCAAAGCCGTGCTATTTAGGTTTCTTTATTTGGTGTCCCCCAGAGTTCCGAAGGGACCTTATCGATAAGTTGATAAAGTTTTTGAAGTATCTTTAACAAAACTATCAGACTGATTCACTACCTAATTGGCCATGGTATTGGCATTGTTGATTTCGGTCCCAGGCATGGGAGGTTCCTCCAAGGAGCCACCATGGCCATGTCTCTCATTTCCATTGACGCTCTGAGTCGTTAACTTGTACAGCGGAACACATCGCACAGAGTTCGGATCGTTGCGGCTTGTTACCAACAGTTGGGGAGATATCCCACGTGTATTCCCGGGCAGGTCTTCTGGATTGCCGTTGACAGTCAAGGACGGAGCTTGTGCCCCGCTGGCTGAATGGTTTGGAGTTGATTCCATGTCATTGTTGTTGTTGGTTTGCATGATGTGGTCGTTGGCGGCAGCTGCGGCTTGGACGGAAGCAGATGAAGGTTCCTCTGCTGCATTAGAAGGTTTAGATGCAGCTGGAGTTTTCCTGTGTATGGCTCGAACCTCTAACCCACAAACCAGCTGCATGATCTTGGCCTTGCCCTCAGCGGCCAAGACCGTGGGTAAAGATTTCATGGTCGAAGCAACGCTTTCGAAAAAGAGATCCATTACATGCCGGGGCTCCGATGACTGCCAGCTCGTCGGGGCTTGTTTTGACGGATCCGGTGCCTTAACATAACCCTTGGCCCCTTCTCGCTCTATTGTTCGCAATCGCGTGACAATATCAAACGAAGAGTTGATCATGTCCTTGGCTATGTTTAGCTGGCTGATTTCCTCGCAAATGGGGCGAACCACCATTGTGTGGCGGGATCGCTTTGCCCGCGGCTCTGCTGTGCCGCCGTCGGATCTGAGGGGAAACATACTGATCAGCACTACTATTTGGATAGACGGAACTCTAGCACTCACCTCACGCTATCCTTGTCCAAGCCAGACTCCTGCACTTCCGCATCCGCGGTGGCTTCTGGGTTGGTGCTGACCGATGGCGCAGCCTCCTTGGCGTTGTTGTTCCTCTGACGCTCCAGTCCCTCGGCATGCTTGCGCGAGGCATCGTGCTGGCGCAAGTAGAAAACGTTGATCGGCAGTCGCGTATTGCAAACGGTGCAGTGGCCGCAATTCTCCTCATTGGCATCCAGCTCCAGCCAGTTATACTTGGACTGTAGCTCGGCCATAGCAGCCTTCGGTCTGGCTTTTCCACTAGCCGAAACAGATTTAGTTTTAGCAGCGGCGGGGATTCCCTCTGCTGTTTCAGGAGGCTGACCGGCATTGCGCAGGCTAATATGCCGCGGGTTGCGCTGGTGCTTCACACACTCCTTGGTGTTGGGCAGGAAGACAGCCACATCGCAGAGATTGCACCAAGCGTAGTTGGCGCGCACCTCGTTCTTCTTGTACGACAGCCATGGAAAGCTGCTCTTCCATACCTTCACCTTGCCCTTCATGGTGCACGGAAGAGGCATTGCTATTATAGTTTATCGATCGGTCAGGATTATCGCTTATGGTTTTCTACGTGTCCGCTGTAGATCCTGAAAACGGATATTGACAAGCTTGAATGAAGTTTCTACAAAATCCTATGGGACAAAAAATCAAACGCTTCCTGTGTTCAGTATCGATGCTTTCGTCGCAGTGCGTCTGTTGCCTAGAAAATTGAAAAAGAAATCTCAAGGCTTTGTTATTATATTAATTATCATTTTTGTTACTCCCCGAGTCTTCAGCTCCTTTGTACTTCGCACTCTGAATGGAAGGAACTGTGGAACTGTGCAGCTTCCTGACATTTCGCCAAAGATACAGACAGCTGTGGCTCCTGCTTTGACGGCTGCCTCTACTGGAGGCCACGAAATCACGAGCATTGCTTTCATGCACAGCTCCAAGCGGCGTCTCCGTGGCGAACTGCAGAATATTGAGCTGGACGAACCAAGCTGAGCGTATTGACTAAACTTGAACTCAGACTTAAGAGCAACCACCAAATGTGTTAATGAGAATAACTACAGTGTATTGTATAGACATACAGTTTAATTATAATTTCGACTTGGCAAAAGTCGTTAAATTAAATAAATTGATCAAGTTTTTGAAGTGCTTATAACAAGACTATCAGAACGATTTACTGGGCCCAGTTCTCTATATTGATTCGGGAAATAAAAAAAATGTTCAATTTTTTGTTCTTTTTTGAAGGGATCTAATCGGGCCTCGTCACCAAGCGATTTATAATATATATATATATGTATGGAATAGGTATCGTGCTCGCAAGCATTCATCTTTAACATATGCATACAAAAATATCCGAATCAAAGTGAATTAAATAATGACAATGACAAATCTAAGGCTATGGATGAAGGATGATATTCTTGGGAGCTCTATGGTCTACGGTTGTGGTTCAGCATGGGCCGGAAGGAAGCAACATGGGTTCCGCCGCTGTTGGGAATACCCCGCGCCATTGGCGAGGACATGCGAGGCGAGGACATATTTCCAGAATGCTGCTGCGGCTGCGACTGCGGCTGGGGCTGCATGGGTGCCTTGCCAATGGTGATCATCTTTGAGCTGTTGTTGTTGTTCACGCGTATTTGCCGGAGCATGGCCAGGGTATTGCCATTGTTGATTTCGGTTCCAGGCTTGGGAGGTGCCTCCAAGGAGCCACCATGGCTATGCCGCCCATTTCCGTTCACGCTAACCGGACTCTGGGTCGTTAACTTGTCCAGCGGCACACATCGCACGGAGTCCGGATCGTTGCGGTTGGTTACCTGCAGTTGGGAAGAGCTCAATATACGACGAATATTCTCCGGCAGGTCTTTGGGATTGCCGTTGATGGTCAGAGACGCAGCGGGTGTACCGCTGGCTGACTTGTTCAAAGTTGATTCCACGTCATTGTTGTTGTTCTGCATAATCTGGTCGTCGTCGTTAATTGTAATGACATTGGAATGGAAGTCGGTATCAGCAGCAGCGGCTTGAGCTGCAGCTGGAGATTCAGCAGGAGCAGCTGAAGTCAGTGGAGCAGGGATAGAAGTGGGAGAGGCTGCCTTTGCGTTATTTCTGTGCATGGCTCGAACCTCCAGCCCACAAACCAGCTGCATGATCTTGGCCTTGCCCTCAGCGGCCAAGTCGGCTGGAAGTGACTTCATGGTCGGCGCAATGCTGTCGAAAAAGAGATCCATTACGTGCCGGGGCTCCGATGGCTGGGCGCTCGTCGGGGCCACTTTCACCGGTTCCGGCGCCTGCGCCGTGCAGTTGACATGGCCCATGGCCCCTTCTCGCTCCAATGTTCGCAGTCGCGTGACAATATCAAACGAGGAACAGATCATGTCCTTGGCCATGTCGATCTGGCTGCGCTCTTCGTGGCGCTTGCCCATGGATTCGCGCAAAGCGCGGAGGATGCGGCGAACCTCCATTGAGCGGCGGGAACGCTTCGCAGGCGGCTCTGCGGTGCTGCCGTCGGATCTGAGAAGTTATAAACAGATCAGAGGAACTCTTTGGATGGGCGAAATTCCAGCACTCACCTCACGCTCATGTCGCCGTCGCTATCCTTGTCCAAGCCAGACTCCTGCACCTCCGCATCCGCGGTGGCTTCCGAGTTGGTGCTGACCGATGGCGCAGCCTCCTTGGCGTTGTTGTTCCTCTGTCGCTCCAGTCCCTCGGCATGCTTGCGCGAGGCATCGTGCTGGCGCAGGTAGAAAACCTTGATCGGCAGCCGCGTATCGCAGACGCGGCAGTGGCAGTGATTCTCATCGTTGGCATCCGGATCCAGCCAGTTGTATTTGGACTGCAGCTCGGCCATGGCAGCCTTTTGTCTGGCCTCGCCACTAGCCAAAGCGGCGGCAGTGGCCACGGCGGCGGATATGCCTTCTGTGTTCTTAGCAGCCGGTCTCGGAGGCAGATCGCCATTGCGCCTCCGTTCGTTGCGCAGGCGAACGTGTCGCGAGGTGCGCTGGTGCTTCGCGCCCCACTTGGAGCTGGGCAGGAAGACGGCCACGTCGCAGAGCTTGCACCAAGCGTAGTTGCCGCGCAACTCACTCTTCTTGTACGACAGCCATGGGAAGCGGCTCTTCCACACCATCACCTTGCCCTTCATGGTGACCGGAATGGGCTTTACGAATAGTTTATCGATGGGTCGGGTGTCTGGCTTTTTGTTTTCTACGGTGCCCGTATCGGAGTTGCTCTGTCCTTCCTCGTCCACTTCCCCCTTTGCGGCATTATACTTGGACATCTTGTTTCGCGGCACCTTCGCCTGGCGCGCCTTATACTGATTCATTAGCTTTTGATGCCGGGCGCTGAACTCGTGCCGCGCCTTCGCCGACTCACTGTGGAAGCGCACGCGGCAGTACTTGCAAATCTGTGTTTTACGGTCTTTGGAATAGGATAGCCACGGGTAGAAACGAACCCCGGCCCGTATCTTGGCCTTCCTTGGTGCCAGGCTAATATCGAAGGAGTTATTATATTATTATTGTTTAGACATTGGCTTTGGAAAGCACCTACCCTTTGTTGTTCTTTTGTTTATCCGACCAATTATCGTCGTCCTCTTCTTCGCTACCCTCGCTTGCCGATCGGGCCTCCGATTGCGTGGCCTCACTGCCTGTTCCGTCGGCCTCCGCCTGCTCCTCCTCATCGCTGCCGTCCTCCTCCGGCTCCCCATCAGCCATGCTTGGTTCCCCGGTTGCCTGGGAGGCAGCGATAGCGGCAATGTGCTTCTCAGACTTCTCGTGGTTCCTGCGCTTGATCTCCGAGTTGCCGTACATGAACCGCTTTTGACAGACCTTGCAATAGGCCAGGCTAGGGTCCTCCGGATCGGCAATCATCCAGGGATGCAGGTCAGCGTACATGGCCCAGATGCCCCGCTCCGTTGTAGATCTGTAAAAAGAAGAGTTTGGAAGGTGTCAAAGAAAATGAACGCTTCCAGTGTTTACTATCGAGTAAAGAGTAGTACCCACCGTCTCCGAGCCGGGCTTAGTAGCTTCTGGCAGTGGGCATTGGCCTTGCAGTGTCGCATGAAGCTTGTGATTGCCATCTGGCAGTTGCACAGCGTGCAGCGGCACTGCCGTGGACTGGTGTCTGGAATTAGCTCGAACCACTTGCCGGGGTCATCGCTGTTATTCAAATGACCGTTAATCGTCACCACGGTGGTGTCCTCTGCTTCTGGCTCCTCTTCCTGCTCCGGCTCTTGCTCCGCCTCCCCGTCCAGCATGGGACCGCTGGTGCTCTTGCTGCGCTTTCGCTTGCGGCTCGGCTTATCCGATTCCTGCTGGCGCAGCGCCTCCTGATGACCCTTTGTGGTCTCGTGGCGCTTGCGCAGATAGACAAACTCTACATTCATTTTGATGTTGCAGACGCGGCACAAGCCGATGGTACCCTGCGCCTGGGAACGCTCCAGCCACGGATGCACACGGAGCCAGCGCAGCCAGTTGAAGTTGTTGAAGGCTTCGATCTCGCTAATGCGCTTCTTTTTCATGGCGGCCACATAGCTCTGTGTGCCGAATTCATGCTTTACTTCGTTGTCACTGGTCCTGCAAAGGATTGTAAATTAGTAAATAGCTAGTTTTTAAGGTATTTTTGTGCAAGGAATTAAATAATAAGAAGTACTCACGCTCCCCGAGTCTGCTCTTCGCTCCTCTTGAAGGCCACGTAGTTGCTCTCGCGCTCCTGATGGTACAGCGACATGTTGTGCTGCTGAATGTGCTTGGAGCGGTTGTTCACGTTGATGCTCATGTTGCAGTACAGGCAGAAGGCGTAGGTGCCGTCCGACTCCTCGTGGAGCATCCAGGGCCAGCGCTTCATCCAAATCAGCCAGCGCTTGGCGCGCGGCACCCGCTTGGTGGTGCCGCCATTGGTGCTGCTGCCATCGTCGACGCTGTAGTCGTCCTCCTCGTCTTGGCTGTCGGCCTCGTGCGTTTCGATGCGCTCCAGCAGGCCCATGGGATCGTGGTACGAGTGGCTGCTCTCGGCATCGCTGCTCGGCTCAGTCTTGGCGGACAGGGTATCCATGTCCCGGTCGGGCGCCCCCTGCAGCGGATCCTCTCCCGCAGGCTTATCGTCTGGATTGTTCAGCGCCGACTGCAGCTCGGCCACCAGCGGAGTACTGCACTCGTCAAGATTCATATCTATGAGGTCCGCATCCTCCTGCTCCTCCTCCACCATCTCCTCGCCCGGATCCTCGTCGTCGTCCACCAGGATAACCATTGGGGGTTTCACAGGAGACACCGTCTCCACAGCTCCCTCCACGTCCATGATTTTCAGCTCGTGCGTTGCCGAACTCGAAGCATCGGGATTCGCCGACGCCATTTTGTGACCGGCGTCGGAAGCCCCGTTGAGCTCTTCTGTCGTTGTTTTTTCCTGCTCCATTCCTAATGGCTAGCGGTTCAAGCCCCAGATATTCCGGGGACTATATGGTCGCCCTGACTCGCAATCACAGCATGCGTTGAACACTTGAAACAAGCAAAAAATTCGCAGGCAACAACTTAAATTTGCAATCCAAAGGGCAGAGTGACCGTAACTAGGTGGGAAACTAGGGTTGTTGATAATATATCAATATATCGATATTTCGATATTTTTGGTTGCAATATCGATATTTCATTTTGATATTATTTTTTATCTTTTAATTGGTTACTTTTCTATATTAACTACATTGCAAAAGTCTTGCATATTGCAACAGCGAACAAGGAACTTAAACTATAATTTAGCTTGTACCAAGCTGTTTGGGTCTGTATATTGAAAATTATTTAAAATATTACCGAAAATATGAATATACAAATCGTACATATTTTTTATATTTGTATTGAGAAACTTGTCTTTTTATGTAACGGAATGAAAAATTGTATTTAAGAAAATAATATCACATATATCTATATTTTAAGTGATATTTTAAATATTATAACAGTTTTTGTTAAAAAAAAGTATCATCTATACGATATTTTTTTAAATATCTGACAACCCTATTGGAAACCCTTCGAACGGCCAGATCAAATATACCAAAATATACCGAAAAATACCACGAGAGTATGTCAACTGAAAAAGTGATAACTCCGTCTAATCGGAGTAATTCTTATTCACACCACAAAATACTGAAAATTCCGTCTAATCGGAGTATATCTTATTCACACCACAAAATCGAATAAACTTTTTTGCTGCCGTTTTTGCAACTTGTTTAATATATATATAGAATCTCGATTGTAAAACAAACAACTTAAATCGCTTAAGATGCATGGAGAAACACATAAAATTTTGAATTTTCCTGTGCACCAACTCGCCAAAAATGCGCTTCTTGGTAAATTTCCGCCCCCGCAGTACGGTCATACAGCAGGCGAATTTTGTTTATATTTTGCAAAAAGTCTGTTCAAATGGCGAACCTTCAGTTAACTCAGGAAAAACTGTGAGTACTCCACAAGTTATAGTCAAGAATTACCTCAAACCACGCCTTCATTCCCGCAGAGATGCTCTGCGCTCGGAATACAGGCCACGCCGGCCGTGCGCCCTGTTGAAGTATCCGCGGCCGAAGACAAAACCGGAATACCAGGCCATATATCCGTGGCTGCTGCCCGACGAGACGGATCCGCACTTCGTGTTCTGCGCCGTCTGCGAGTGCAGGCTGAGCTGCAAGCGATCTGACCTGGGGAAGCACGAGGGCAGCATCAAGCACTCGGAGAACGCGCAGAGAAAGGCCCTGCCGCCGAGGGCGGAACCGGAGGCTGCGGGTGAGCCCTTGGCCATGAAGTGGGAGTACAACGAGGACGAGGAGGCAGTTCTGCCCTATGGAAGAGGAGCCGAGCCACCCGACGATGACGACGACGACGATGATGACGACGAGGAGGAGGCGGAGGGCGGTGGGGATGCAGACACCGACGGGGACCACGAGCAGGAGGACGATGAAGAGCAGGACGCGGAGCCGGAACGGGAGCCGCAGGTTGATCTCGAAACAGAGCCCGCCATCAAGCAGCAGCGCCGCACCTCGGAGACGGACTCGCAACATTCCGGCATGCTGGACTACCTGCCGCTGCACGTGACCATCAACGAGCTGCCCCCCAACGCCCCCTCAGTCTGTTCCACCTTTCCGTCCTCCTCGACGACGACGTCGGCGGCTCCGCCCTGCAGGATAACCATCAAGAAGGTGCCTGCGCCCAGCACACCGCCCAGTGCAGCAATTCAAGCACCGGAGATCAGCTCCAAGGCCACCATCACGCCCATAGCGGCCGGTGGTCACTGCTACACCCCCTCGCCGCGCACAACGCCCTCCTACGCTGCCCGCCAGCTGCAGTCGTTCCAGCTGCAGCAGCACATAGCGCCGCTAGCGCCTGCCCGCGACTCCCTGGAGCTCTTCTTCGACAGCATCTGCGCCACCGTCAAGAGTCTGCCGCCCAAGCTGGCCACCGAGGGCAAAATACGGGTGATGCAGCTGATTGGAGAGCTCGAGCTGCGCGCCCTCGGCGACCAGGAGGCGTCATCTCAGTCCGCCGGACACCAGGGCCTCGATCTCGCTGGGAACGTTGATGCGGGTGCAACAGCTGAAGCGCCGGGCAGTGGTCAGCAGAACGCCACAGTGGCCTCCACAACCAAGTGAGGGGAGGAGGGGAAGACGTGGCTCAAGTCAATAAATTTAGAATTTTCTAGTGCTTTCATTTCCTACGTTTTGTTGATCGATTTTCTTTAATAAATGTATTTATTAGTTGTTATGTTTGAGTTTGTGTTTTATGGATTGGAATCGAGAAAAAAATATCTGAACTAATAACTAAATATTTAAAAAGCAACATTAAAGCAAGTCGCATTGATTTTATATCAATATAATTTACAAATCCCATTCCATTTGCTGATGTCACTAGTGCAATGTTTACTGTCTTGTTAAGGTAACATTACAAATTGATAAACAACCTTAGATATCTATAAATATTAGTTAATTAATCTTTATTGTAAAAATGATTGAAAACAAGAGTTATCAGTAATAAGGCACTTAGAGTACGGATACGCCAGCGGGGACTCCCCTTAGAAGGCCTGCTTGCCCTCCAGCATGGCCTTGCCGCAGTAGAACGGAAACTGGACGCCCTGCAGCAGAATTTCCGATATGCCCTGCGAATGGTAACGAAGCGAATCAGTATATATGTACATATATATCTTTTAGCGGTGTGGGTGGGCCAGAAATCGGGGCTAGATATCGGTGGGAAATAAGCCCCGGCTGTGGCCCTGATAAGTCCCCGAAATGACTAATTGGTTAAGAATCTACACAGACCGATAAGGAGCATGCAACTAGGCGGTACTATTCATGACGAATCCCCTCATTAAGCCCCACCTGGCAGGCTGCACCCCAACTAGTCACCACTTACCGTCAGGGCGGGAATGCAGGAGGCGAAGGCATAGACCCAGATGTAGAAGAAGGCGCAGAAGAAGGCCACGAAGAAGGAGACGAACCAGAAGACCAGCAGCCAGAAGATGAACCACAGCGGATTGGGCATCGTGATGAGTGGAGTTGTTTGTTCGGAACGATTCCAGCTAAGCGATAAGATAAATGTAGGGGATCTTTTAAGTGCCAAGTATAAACACGACGCTTATCAGGGTCGAGATTCCATTAAAAAATTTCAAGACTTTCCATAGCAGAGTCACCAGGGAAAATAGCTTTGATGATTAATACGATTTTCCAGCACAGTTTTTGGAATAAGTTTGCATTTCAAAGTAACAATTTTTTATCTCTAAGAAAACCTAATTAAATCATCTATAAATTTATACAACTTTTCACCGCCTGAACTATAAATGTTTAATATTTTAAATATCACTCCATCAATGTCTGCATATAAGATAGGGAATGTCAAAGGTATTTAAGAAATTAAGTCTTTAAAAAAGAAATAACTTTACTGATTGAATAAGCAAACTATTTTTGTATCTATTAACTGGTGATTTTCTGGCTCTTTTATTATTAAGTTCGTAAACCTTAATACCTTTATCCCTAAGTAACACATTCCATAGTATATTATTTTCTTCTCCTCCAGAAATTCCAAACTAATGTGTTATTTGTATGCATTCAATCAGGTTTTCCCTCCGAAACTGCATTGCCTGGCTTTCTTTTGCATTTAGATTTCACTTTTCGGTTCGTGACAAACATGCTAACGACCGATTTGGTTTCGGTTTTGAGACTGGATCTAGAAGGCACTGACGTCAAAACTGATTATGCTCAAAAAAGGCAGCTGGCCGAGGACGGGGTCATCGATGATTCCGATGATTCCCCGATTCCGAACCAAATTCCAGGTTCTAGAGCGCTGATTACACGCCCCTTCAGAAAGTGTCGTCATTATGCAAATCCGCGTTGTAGTTGTACACACTATATACTACTTGGGGTGTGTCTTCTTAAGTCATCGAGTCATAAAAACAATTGCAGATCGTCAGCGAACCGGTTGGCACAATTAACACTCGGAGCAATTCGCCATTCGTATGTTTTTTAATGCTATCAGCGAATTGTTTAACATCTGCCAATTATTCGGCAGACACGCAGAACTATGCGTAAATATATTGTGTAAATATATGTGTATTTCCACCGCGCACCCACGTAGGATCGAAAGTAATGCATAAAAACAAACAATAACAAACCAAGCAGAAGATCGGAGAGCCGCGAGATCGACGTCCGGGGGATTCGGTAACGGATTGGAGAATGAGCGTCGAAAACCGGCGCAACAAGTTGCATAGCCGGTCCCATGCTACAGAAAGTATAAGGTAGTCTCGTCGGCTAACAAGGCGTTCGGGTTACAGTCCGTTAACGTTCTGTATCTTTTGATAGGTAAATTCTTAAGGTACTTATATATTATTATTATTTTCTTGTTTTTGTTAGATTCAGAACCGAATTAAAATAATATCTTATAAATAATCAATTTTTTTAAATATTATTTAATTTAAAAATACATCATTTTGAACTCACTTTTAAGTACCTAATTGTTAACGAACTTTTTCTTGCCGGAGACCACCTTATACTTTTTGTACCATAGACGGGCAAGTGCATCCAGGGTTGTCACCTGGCGCTCTCCGCTGCAGAGTTTCGAGTGAAAGCTCTACGCTAAAAGCTTTCGCTCAAGCTAAGCGGACACGGGCCGATCTTGGAGTTTCATACGAATTGTACCTGACAGCAGGTGAGCATATATATTTTACATATTTTACATAGGATGTATATATATGGGCATTTTTAGGATAGCGAATGCTACATTCGTTTGGTAAGAAGTCGAAAAAAATATAACTAAAATAAACTATAATTGAAATTTTTCTGCGCGATCATTGCCTTTTATCAGTATGATTTGTGTTCTAAAAGGACAAAAGTCAAAAAAGATTGACTTGTCGTTTCATAAATATTTATAAAAAGCACTGCATCGCCATCGCTGAAAAGCAAACAGAAGTTTGAGTTCAGCTGGAAGTTTAAGAAGTTAAAAAAAACAAATTTTTAAATGATTCTAAAAAAATAATTAATTATAGCTTTTATTTAATGTATTACAGAAGCTTTGTCTGAATGTTATCGCTACATCGGGATTGTAACAATATTTCTATCAAACTTTTTGTTGTTTTTTTTTACTAAGTAAGAAAATTAGAAGAGCTTATGGATTTATGGAACCTTTGCATTCTTTTAGTGATGTTAATAAACAAAAGTCCAAGCATTATGCATCGTTTTATAAGTTTTTATCAAAAGAAACAGCATTTTTTACTTTTAAATCAAGATAATAAAAAAGTTTTCCTAATGCAAAAGTGTTGAAAAAAATCTTTTTAGAAAAGTTTCAAGATTTTCGCCGCGTTAGACCTTTTCTGGAAATACCCATATATACAAACATATGCCTAATCTCGACTTTCTTATAAGGTGAGCTTCGGTCGCTTGCTAGTTGTCACTCGATCGTTCTATAAGTAAGATCTGAGAACATATTTGGGCGCAGCTTTTTAGGGCTCAACGCAGTGAAAATATTTAAGAAAGCTCACTACCTAAAATTGTCAAAATTAACTATCAATGATATCATACAAAACGTAAAAATTCCAAAAAAAATAAGTATATAAGAAGACATGTTTTTTATTAGTTAAATAAATAATGTTTTGAATTTCTTAAGGCCTAAAAATAAATAGTAAATATTAACAAAATTAAAATAAAATGAATCTATTTCATCATATAATAGAAAATATATCTTTACCTACAAACACTCGAACGCGTTAAATAATAATCAAAACGATAATAGTTTTACAATGCATCGCACCCTATAAAAACCTATGAAGCGGGAATAAAGCAAAGCCCCTCGGTGAATACCCTTATCACCGGAATTTATCAGCCAAACGGCCGGCCATTCCGCTTATGGCGCTAAGCGCTTATCTTTGCGCTTTGCCGCATTCCGCCGCCGCCCGGCCAACGGAGCTAAGAATAAAAACTTTTCCAACCTCAGCTTCGTTTCGCGTTTCGCGTTTCTCGTTTCGCGGTTCTCGGTTCTCGGAGAGCTTTCCTCGTGCCGCAAGAACATTTTCCGTCTAGCGGAAAATGCTGAAATGCTAAACTGTTATACCGGCCAAGCCGCTGCGTTACTAACAACAACCAACAGACTCTCGTGCACACAGCTGAAGGCTAAAAGCTTTCTGCGGCTGCTTGTCAATGTTTTCATATCAAATTTCCTATAATATGTAGGCTCGCCATGCGTGCGTGTGTGTGTGTTAAAAAGTTTTTCATCCCGGACGCCGACGCCGCTTTGCAGCTGTTGTTGTGGTTGGCTGGCTGGCTGGCTGACGGCTGCTCGGCATTTTCTTCTCCGCATTCTGCTGCGAGTCGTCGGGCAAGCTGGTTCCGAATTATTTCGATTTGTACCTGCGTTCGATTCGGTAAAAAAATGATTATACACAAAAATAAATAAAGCAATTATAGGGTTAACAGGATTAGAACACTTTTAACACTTTGATCCTGTCCAAGCCGAGTTTTTAAATCTTCTCAGAAGTGTGCAGCATACTTTGCGGCTCAAAACAGCTGCAGCGGCCTGTGTGTGTGAGCGGGAGAGAGAAAGTGTGTGTGTGAGAGGGAGAGAGTAGGAGACAGCTCTCAATGTTTGTGTGTGTGTAATACTAACTTAAAACGTGTGCGATCGATTTTCGGGGGTTTTACTAAAAACAAACACCAAACAATTAACTAAACCCATAAAAAACTTAAACTTTGCCTGCAAAGAAAATAAGAAAGTGTCTTTTGTTTAACCCTCATTACTGGAAGCACCCATTTAGTACAATAACATTTACCCAGCTGAGAGAGTAGCTCTCAAATAAACAAACAAAGCGGCCGCCACTCGAGATAATGAAATTTGGTGCGGGGGCCCAGCAGCCAGAACCACAACAACAAATGCGGCAAAATGTCGCAGACGAAAGTTTCCGATTTCGATTCCGAACAAAAACAAGCTAAAGCTTCTTGCCAAAAATACAGAGAGAGCGAGAGAGTGAGAGCGCGAGAGCGGGAGTATGACAGTTATTCGAAAGCTGCGAGCGAGGGAGAAAGTAACGCTGACCAGCCGCATATTCCCGCTATTTCGTATGGTTTTCCGAGAGCGAGCGGAAAAGCCTTGTCCCCCGTGAAGGTATGTGTGTGTGTGTGCCTGCCATTCGAACAGTTTAAAGTACGCATTGCGATGGCATTTGGCTCCAGTTTAGCTAGAGACATCGTCGTGTTTTGAGCGGCTGGCACACAGTGTTTTCCCGAGCGGAGCGGATCGAGCGGACTACGCCACTAGTTTTCAATTGGGTGCGCAAAAAAAAAAAACAAGAAAAAGAAACAGAAAAGAAACACAACCAAAGGAGAAGGCTGGAAAAAGAAGAGGCCCAAGACAACGGCACAAAGTAAACCTAAAAGCAGACTATTCATTTCCAAGGGGTCCCCCATTTCCCCCGTTCCCTATCTGTGTTTTAGCCGCACACACACCACACACACACACACACACACACCACACACATAGGCATGCATGTGGCATAACACGGACAGAGAAGGATATTCATAGTCAGATTTAGTGTGTGATAAAGTGAAGTTTTTGTGCAAAAGAAACGGGCGAGAGAATTAAACGCAATCAGTCCCTAAATTGTATTTCCAGTTTGAAAAATCATCGAGATTGGAAAATCGAAAAAGAAAATTAATTGAATAAACAACAAACATAAACAAAGTGGCATGTAAGTGAGCGGCCGAGGGCAACATTTTCAGCGCACAAATCGGTGAGTTGTTAACCTAAAACCATAGTTTAGTTAAGGAATAAACAAGTTAAAATATGTTTATGTCTAAATAAGGTTTAACAAGGATTTTGTTAACATCAACATTATCAAGAAAACTTGTTAAATTTCATGTTCCCCAGATATCATTACTCAAATCCTTTTATGATATGAATAAAGGCATTAAAGGAATAGCAAACAGTTTAAAATAAATTGGTTACAATTACAGAGCTCTAGTTTTCTCAGTTTTTTTAGTTCATTTATTACTTATATCATTCAGTTTATTGCCTATAACATACTTTTTCCAATATCATTTCTTCTCATTTATTTACCAAAACTAAAATTCCTTTAATTTCTCCGTTTTGGCTTCGACATTTCTTATTCGATTTTCGCATTTAACGATTTTTGATGAGTTCCGTGATCCGTAAAGTCTTCAACATATACACGCACAGAGCGGGAGAGCGCGCTGGGGAGGACAAACAGGACACCCGGGGAAAGGAACGAGAAAGAGAGAGTCTTACAAATTCATAATTTGTCTGTTTACATACGAGGACCTGGTCACTGGTATTGGTGGTTTATCGAGTGGGGCTGCCTCAATGTCCGCCCGCTTGGCCCACCACCCACAGGCACCACCAGCGTCGAAGGAAAGCGAAATGCGTTCTTTTTTTTTTTGTATTCCTTTCGATGTTTTTCCTTTTTTTTTGTGGGGCACGTAGGCTCCATAACTTCCGCTCGGTCGGCTCACGCGCACACCTGTACCCACTCCCATGCACACACTTATACACACAGTTTTTTTGGCAACTCACATCGAGGCCGAGGCACATTTAAAATTCTGATGAAAAGACACTTTTACTTTATTCCTTCACTCGACGCAGCACTGGGAGAAAGTTTACTTATAATACATGATCTTAGTTGGAAAGAAACTCTGATAATATCTTTTTCAATAAAAATTCAAACTTTTAAATATGAAGATTAAATAGATTCAAAGGAATTACAAACTTAAGTTATAGTTTCAAATATTTGATATCTTTTTTTTACTAGATTGAAAACTTATCTTATTTTTTTGCAGTGCCTTGGCTCTTGGTTTTTCATTTCTTTCGATTATTGTGAGCCCCGAGTGCGTGAGTGCGCTTAATTCGCAGTAGTGTGTGCGTAAATGTTCCGCTAGATTCCCCGCACATCCACACTCGTCGCACTCGCATTGACACTCTCTCTCCCTGTCGCCCACATGTCGCCTAATTCAACTGTCGATTTATCACACTTAACCCATACACACCGTACACCACACACCACACACCATATACTATACCCCGAGCATAGCTTATAGCATACAGAGCACATATCATGTAGCATCATCATCATCAGCATCAGTAGCAGCATCGTTCCATGATCATCGCGTCATCAGCCACCGGCGGCTTATTAGATAGAAACGCTGATTAGTTGCCCAGATTCAGATTCAGATACAGATTCACGGGATTGCGTGCTGTTCGCAGTTTAGTTCGCTTTAGCTGCAGTTCTATTCTGCCGCTCTATTTGGATTATTATCTTTTTTTTTCTGGTCTGGGGGACTGTTTACACACCGCCACTGAAGATACTTAGATACATTTGTGTAAATGTATCTATGAGAGCGTTCAACTAGTTCGCTGGGCTTAGGGTGCCCGATGCGGTCATTGGTTTTCCTTTTTTATTGGTCTGTGAACTGCATTCTTGATTGAGATTTATGTTATATTTTTCTGTGGTAATATTTTTGTACCCATATGCATTTCCTAGATATTTTTAAAAAGTAGGATTTGTATATAGCTATTTTGTATCTGATTTGAACAACATGGAAAGAGAAATGTTAAAACTACTTTTAACACAATATAATTCAATTCTGAGCTATGCCCTAAGCATTTTCAGTTGCTTAATAACTTAATTTATTAAATAAACATTCAATAAACACACGAATGAATTATGTGCTTCAGGGCAACGCAAAATCAATTATAAATAAACACAAATAGTTATATATTTTTTTACGTTAAATCAAGAGCCGCTGATAATAAATAATCAGAATACCAATTCGATAAATTATGTTGCCTTTTTATTGTTGCTATCGGCAAGCCGTAAAACATCGCTGGGTAATACAAAAACGCATTTAAATGCAATTAATCCAATTTGCCATTTTTGTGTTTGCTTATTTGATTGCCTTTAGGCGTGAGGAATTAAGTTTAATTGAATGCCACTGCTGCTGCTGCTGCTGCTGCTGCGGACTTCCGCTTATTCGGGGCTCATCCATTATCCAACCGGAGCCATCAACTCCGCGCACAATGCATCCAATCGAGCGGATTGCAATTGTGCAATCTCGCTCTTCTGCACCGGGGGACAGTGTCCGACAAAAGTGCGATTCCCCCCGGTGTTCAGTGCAGGAATTCTAGCCAGCGATGTTGAAGTTAATTGAATCAGTGGCAGAAAAATGATTAAATCACAAAGGATACCGCCAGCCGTGGGAACTCCAGCTTGGTTCTTTGTGTCAGAATTGTGTTCAGAATTTCACACACACACAGTACACACCAAATACACGCCAAACACACAACGTAACCGAAACAAAAAAGAAACAAAAATACAGCAAACAAAAACTCGCACACACAAAGAGCACAGAGCAAAGGCGCAAAGCTTAAAGTATAAAACACTTGAGAATTGTTTTACACTTTTCCGTTTGTGTTTGGCTTTTTGCCCCCTCCCCCCCGTCACTCCGGGTATTTTGGTGGAAAAATATTTCTCGCCCCGCCGTGTAACAACATTTTCTCCTTGAAGTTCCCATGGCTTGGCTTTCCCGATCATTTTCCCAGCAGACCGTGGGGAGTGCAATGGCTTTCCTTGCCTTTTTCCTTTGCATTTTCGCGCAAAATCGTCAAACACATAAAAGTCGTGTATTCGTGTTTCAAGCGGGAAACACGCGAAAATATGCAAATAAAATGTCATAAAACAATGCGAAGGACAAACAAACAGGCGAGCATAAAAAGCGAGCAATAAAATTGAAACAAAGGGGACGGTTTTATACCCTCGGCTAATATGAATATTGAATGACGGAGCTGGGGAAATGCCAAAAGGAAAAGTTTCGCATCTCAAGTTTTGTGAGGCGACGGTGGGATCTACTAGCGAAGGCAGCTAGCAATTTATTTTTGCTTAAAGAGAGAGTCTTTCTCCCAAGAGTAGAGTGTTATGAAGTCTTTCTATTTAATTCTTTTACTTATTTCTTTAAATACTTAAATTTAAAGTCAAATTTTAGAGCTTAAACCGATCTACTGATCATGTTTACAGGAACATTCATTGCCAAGACTTGTATTTCCTGAGTGTTTATGTTCTTTTTCGACACAGACAAGGCACTTGAGATGCTTCGTAAATGGGTCGTTTCTCGTCCTTTGGACCAGCATTAAAACGCAATTTTATTGCATAGCCCCGGGGGCTTTGGGCCTGGCCATCATTGTCTTAAGGGGCCAACGATGACGATGGGCGATGACAGACCCAGCAAACGAATTGAAACCAACCCAAGTGAACCGAGTCTCACGCAACACAAGCGGAAAACAGAAAAAAATAGGAGAAAAGAGAAAAACCAGCAAAACAGACAGCAGACAAAAGGCACCGAGAAGGGAAGCGAAGGGAAGCAGGGAATTGTTTAACATTAGTTTTATGCGTTTCTTTTATTTGTCTGTGCTTTGGCAACTTTTATTAGTTTTCTTGCGGTCCTGGCCACTGTATAGAGTACGTTGCTTTCCCCTCTTGGCCATTGCCCGGCGATAATAACGCGATTTGTTGTCTGCTGCAGTCTCATTAGATTTTATTGCTTTCAACATGGGGAATCCAATGCACCAGGAGTCTAGGACTAGGAACCAGGAATGTGATATTTTTAGCTTAGTTTTAAATGAAAACTTCTTCTGTTTGGGTAGCTGAACGATATTATTTAATGTAACAATGAAGTTGCAGGAGCTTTAAGCCTGATCCCTTGAACCTAAATGCAAATTGACAGCCAGCGCAGTTTGCTTAAGCACTAAAATCCTTCTCGTTTAAAGTATTTTTTTTGCTTTGCTGATCCCTGTGCAGGCTGAAATGCGCATCAGTGTCTGGGAATATAAGCTTCCACATTTTCCGCCATTTTTACCTGCAGATAATCACTTATAAACATACACACATACGCTTTGAGTCCGTGACGTGTACTGGGAATAAAC
This sequence comes from Drosophila watanabei, assembly GCA_008042575.1. Lineage (NCBI taxonomy): Eukaryota > Metazoa > Arthropoda > Insecta > Diptera > Drosophilidae > Drosophila > Drosophila watanabei. Next base: position 16,277 of record VNJS01017705.1, on the reverse strand, counting down.
CGCTTGATGTGTGTGCAAGAGGTGTGTGTGTATGTGTGTGTGTGTTAGCCCTGCTGCTCTGGGCATTAAAAGTAACCCAGGGTAAAATAAAAGCAAGTGCCAAGCGTGGCGCATGTGCCACTCAAAGGCAAACAAATGCGAAGTTCTGCTGTGTCTTTGGGAATACGCGGCGTATGCGCGATTTTAGTGTGATTGTATTCACAGGGCTTTGCCTGTAAATCGCTAAGCGAGCAAGCCATTTGTTGTTCGTTTTTTTGGTTTGGCTTAATGCCAGGCCCAGATTAAAGATGAATCACGTCGGTGATTTAAAAAAAAAATACCTGTGCTACCTGCATTCCTTATCATCCGCTTGGGGGTTTAGATAGGAAGTTATAGTTTATATTTAAGGGTGGTAAACTATCAAACTATTTAGAAAATGATTTAATTTTTATATCGATTGATTGGAAAATTAATTACTTATAATCTTTGTAAGCATCTGCTGGCTTTATAATTTATTGCAACTTCATTTACGGTTACAGGGAAACATCAAACCGTAATCAAAATTTAATCATTATTAATCAGTTGACTCAATTTGAGATTTAAGTTGTGGAGTAAATATATTAATTTGCGTTTTTCTGGTAAACTGCACATGCACACACACACACATGTGTGTGCGTAATATAAAGTATAATTTTTTAATCAACCTTAATTGCATGAGCCAGACTAATTGACAAGCGGCGAGTCAACATAAATATTAAATAACTTTGTAATTATTGTAACAAATTAAAAATTATTGATGCGTATGCCAATTAAAATGCCATTTAATATACCCGCGTTTTGTACACTTAATTTTTGCCCATTGTTATTGTTGCTGCCATTGTCGTGATTGCTATAATTGTTGCCGTTGCCGTCGTTGCTGCAATTTGGCCTGCTGCTGCCGCAAATTGAATAACCCAGGCAAGTGCACACGAGCGCACACGCCCAATGATATGGATGATACGGTGTCCCCGGGCCTCAGTGCCACTTTCTATGCCCCAATGATGATGCCCGGCCGACTGATTATTGTAATAAGCAGCCCAATTAAAACTCTTACGCTCTTATGAACCTAATTATCGCCAGAGCGATACAACAACAGCATCAACATCAACAGCATCTATAGTCTATCATCTACCCTCTTTTGCCCCCGCAAAACATCAATATTTACTGTTGACTTGGTTGCCTCTGCTTTTGTTGGCTGCTGGCAAATTGATGCGTGCTGCTGATGAGCCCGATTGAATTATGCAGCCTCAATGACTCAAATCGAGTCAAAGTTGCAGTGCCACCGTGAACAATGCGCAATGTCCGGGCTACGGCAGGATGCTGATGACGTTCCTTCGAGTAATTTTCCAGCCTCAGGTATCGAACAACGAACAATGATGATGAACCGAGAGTGTGCCAGGAAGGGTCCTGTTCATCTACATATATATACATGTATGTAGGTATGTGCATATATTGATGCAGGCCTTTAGGCATGTGACGTCACTGGCAAGGTCCTGGCATTGTATGAATAAAGGGACGACAGATGCTATATAGATGCTTGCCCTTTGGGGCGCCGCTTTTATTTCTTGCGTCATTTCATATGAAAGCAGCACTCACATTTGACATTTTACAGCATCATCAGTTGAAAAGGGGACAAAAGGGAGCGGAAACGGAAGGCCATTGGGGATTGAATGTTTAGTATTCATAATCAGGCAAGAAGTGGTCTTCGTGGCGTATACTTAATATGCGGCAGATCATTGGAATTTCATTAGAGTTTAAACTAGGGCAAGCTAGGTGGAGGTTGTATTTAAATTCAGTAGGAAAGCCTTGTAAATTTATAAATTTATTATTAATTTTACAATTTAGAGCATTGTAAATAAGAAATATTTATTAATAATATAACTTAGATATTTGTGATTAAGGGCTATTTATTAAATTAACAATTTAAGATGCTTTTCTTCTAACTTATCTTTTATAATTTGATTTTATTTATATAAAAATTCATATTTCCTTCTTATTTATTATACAAAATTATCAGATCTTAAAAAGTAAATTTTTATCCTTTAATTCACTTGACATAATATTATATTCAGCCTCATTTTTGGTGCGTATTTACGTTCACTCTGAAATTCCATTACCATAACATACTTCATCTGCTGATTTCGGTCCATTTTTCGGCGCTCTATTTCTTTTGGAGGGTTTTTTTGCATTCTGTCTAGGTTAACGACTCTATATATTTCATAACCAAATGCAAGCTGAAAAATACATAAATAAGAAGCGAAACAGCCATAAATTCGAGTCGAGTCGAGACCTGCGGTGCACGTTTTTGGGTCGTGTGCCGAGTACGTGTCCCGGGGACTCCCCCAAACCCGCTCAGGTTACTTAATATAAAACTTTTGCCCCAAAAACACACACACATACACACAGTGGCTCTCTCTTTCAGTCTGAGTGTGTGTGGCAGGAGGCAGGAGCAGTCAGAAATGGCGGCTCCGCTTGAGTTCAGCTCAGCTGCTGTTGGCTGTTGACTTGTCATTTCCCCGATTATTGATTTTTTATTTTGGCTTTAAGTGCAGCACACCCACGGGTAACCCGAGGAGACTCAAGACATCGACACCAAGGGCAGGGGCTCTGTATGTGTGCTTGTGTTGTAGTTTGTTGGTGAACAGAGACAGGGATGGGCAGGCACGTGTGAGCCGGGAGCCCGTCTGCGAGAGAGATTCGCAAAAGGCTTTCACTATTAGAATACCTTTACTAAACCGTATTATTACCTTAAAAACGAAATAAATGGTTCAGGGAATATCTGACCATTGATATTTATAATAAGTTACAATTTTAAGTCCGTTTAACACTACCTTTTACTGCTATGCACATCTTCCTGTTGCATCTGTTTGGTGGTAAGATAAGTATCTCTTTTTGCTCTGTGACTCTGGGAATGAAAGAGCAGGAAGATTGGGGAATCGGTATGACGATGGCAACGACTGCGGTGATATCATCAAGGGCAAGCGGAGCGCCAACCTGAATAAGTCGCGCTAAATTGAGCGTCTCAGCGTTAACGAGCCCCGGTGACGGGCGAGAGCCACTAAAGCCGAACTCGTGCACCGGACGTAATGCCAGTGCCAGGCTCCTGCCGGCTGCCGCCTTCCGCCTGCCTGCTTGTCACTCTCGATCCCACTGGCGCACTGCCCAGCCACCCGGCACCGCCCCCAGGCACTTGCCCCGCGCCACGAGGGTCACTTCAATCGCCGCAGCCGCCACATGCGGCGCCGTGCAATAAAAAACTAAGCGCCACTGGCTCACAGTTCTCTCTCTTTTTTTTTTCGACTTATGCTGTGCAATTTTAACGTTTCACTGGGGTTTTCCACAGCCACGGAGCTATAAGTTAAAGGAGAGTATTAAATATCTGAAAATATAGCCACAGAGCTATAAGTTAAAGGAGTATTAAATAGTTGAAAATATGAAATAAGAAAGAAAAGGAATAGTTCCAAAAGAAGAGCTTCTTAAATTTTGTATTCTTTTAAAAACCATTTAAGTATTGAAATTTCTCTCGTTTATTAAATTATTTTTCCTTGCTTAAATGGCGACAGAGAAATGATTTTAATTTTGCGTCGTAAGATGAGCTCCGAGTTCCTGCAAACGCGTTGATTTCTGTGCTTTCTCCGCCTACGGGCCACGCCCGTGCATTTATTTTATAGTTTGCCTGGCGCCAGACATTCGCCTAATGGCCAACCAGGCTGGAGGCCTGTGATCCGGAGCCGGAGACGTAGACGGAGTCCTGCTGGCCGGCAAATGGAAAGGTCAAATGGTCAGTGAAAACTTGATGATGATTGTGCCTCATTAAAGCAGATGGCCATATTTTTTGGGGTTTAATGATTGCGTGGTGGCTTATAGAGCGTAAGGAAGTGCAGGGAAATGGCCTGGAAAATATTAAAGAACAAGATTTCTCCAGCGAGATACACATGTTATTTCCTGGGGCAGCCTTTAAACAATGCTTCTATTATTATTCCTCACCAAGGCTGGCTGTCTTGAGAGGTACAGTTGGCTCATTGCCTGAGACCTTTGGGGGAAGAAGATACAGGATGGCTACCCTTAGGTATTCGGGGGCCATAATAGACACCTGTCTCTCACACCTCCCCTGCCTTTTGGTATCAATTAAGCCTCGCTGACTGGCGGTCAGACCTGGCGTCTCTACCCTCTTCAACCCATCAATTAAACCAAACACATTTCGTCTCTCGTGCACTGTCAGAAAATCTAGACACTGGTTGTGCTCGTTTTGCAAGCAATTTACCTAATTGTTCATCAGGATTTGTCTCTGGTAAATGTTTCTAGGAAATAATTGTTGCTTTTAGACTGTTGGTTTAGAATGTTGCATTATTTCGCAGAAAAGTCAGGTAATTATAATTATGCTGCTGCACAAAGCTTAAATAAATACGCTCACGCCCTAGAGCAAATTTTAAATAAATCCTTTCAGTTGAAATTTAAGCTCAACTTGCTGTTAAATATAGTTTCAGGTGATTCTCCGAATTGTTGGCACGTTTTTCCATTTTATGTACGCAAACTTGCATTAATTCTGGGAAAAAATGTGTGCATGAACATTTTATAATTACAAAATAGTTAATTGCGTTATTCCTTTGAATATAAATTTCGTGGAATATTTGCATAGAATGAGAGTATTATTTTTCCATTCAAGTGCAGAAGATTACAATTTAATTAAATGGCAAACATTAAAATGAGAAAGGAACTGAGGTAAGAGTTTGGGACTTGCCTCAACAGTGTTTTGTTGTTCATAATATTTAAAAAATTATACCTTATGTCCTTAGAGAATACTGAGACTGGGAAATAACAACAATATCTAAAAAACAAAGAAAAATGCCAAGCACTCAAACCCCTTAAACAAAAAATGAAAACACAAACAAAACACAGTCAACTTTTCTTCTATTTCCTCTGGTTATCCTCAGCCGAGTTTTCCATATTTTCCTTCGCTCTACATCCCCCCCCCCCCCCCCCCCCTTTTTTTTTTTTT